>JAOBRG010278426.1:0-16112 GCA_027574985.1 Umimayanthus nakama | reverse complement strand
ATTATTATTATTATTATTACTATAATTATTATTAATGTTATTATTATTATTCTTATTATTATCATTATCATTATTGAGTATTTTCATTATTACTGTAAGCTTTTGTTGATCAGACGTACTACGAAGTATACGTTACTGACCAAGTTTCTGACAAGATCTCCTGCAAAGTTTTGATCGGCAGAAGTCATCAAAGTGTACGCCTCGCCCTTTTCTCCTACAATGGGCACAAACAAATAAGGCGATTGAGCTGGAAAACTAGCAACGTCACTATTGTTAACAATCAAGCTATGTAGTGCAAGCATTTAAGGACTAATATTTTACTCTGACGTAGAAAAACAGTGCAACACTCAGGGCTCGGTTACTCAACAAGGTGGTTAAGCTTAACCAATGGCTAAGCGAAACTTTTAACTAAGGTTTTTAACCTACAAGTAAAAACAGGCCAGGTGAGGTACACTCCTAGGACACCCAACTAAGTAACCCCAAAATGACAGCCCAAACCAATCTTTAAGGAGGTAAAAACCTAACCGCGGGGTAGAAATTTAATTATTGGCTAACCCGCTTTCGAAAATCCGAGCCCAGAAAGTCAGCTCATTACAAAGACTGATGGTAAAAAACACTTGGCGGTTAAACCACGGCGTTGACACAATGATTATGTCTTGACGTGATTTCTATGTTTTATGAATTGTTGAATGACCAAAGCAATACAACACAACACAACACAATACATTACATTACAACGCAATACTGTGTAATATAAAACAATACAATACAGAGTCAATTTAAAATACAATACAACGCAATGCAGTGTAAGTTTTAAATAAGAAAATACAAACTACACAGCATTACAACACTATGACAAAATATGCAACACAATACAACAACACAATGCATATAAAATCAACGCCGACAATACGGCAAAATAAAACTTTACTTAATGATTCGCAATGCAATGCAATAGAGTACAGTACAATACAAAATACTATAAACACAATACAACATAATACAAACAACAAGAAAAGGCATCTTGAGTAACAACACAGCTGGCTATAGTCCTTATAGGTAACAACGCAATGCAATACGAGTAAGACACGATAAGATACGATACAATACGACACTACACCACACTATACGATACGATACCATACCATACGACACCACACTGGTCACACCATACGATACGATGGGACAAGACACATTACCTGCTCTTCCTGTATGGCCTATACGGTGAGTATGAGTGTGGATGTCTCGAGCAACATTACAGTTGACTACAGTCTTTATAGGTAACCACGCAACACATTACGAGGAAGACACGATAAGATAAGATACGATACGATACGACACTACACCACAACATACCATACGATAGGACGAGACACATTACCTGCTCTTCCTGTACGGCCTATACGGTGAGTATGAGTGTGGATGTCCCGAGCAACATCATAGTTGACTACAGTCTTTATGGATGGAATGTCCAGACCACGGGCTAGGAGACAATCAAACTGTTTGATAAAACAGTTCAATCTATTAAGAATGTCATCTACGAATTTACAACCCAAGCCCTGGGAAATAATTAGCCACTATCAGCTATTACTAATTTCATGTGCTTCAGAAACAATTATTACATTACAACTGTCCCTATCCTCCAGACTTCAATGCAAACTGTTTTAGCATACATTCCGTGTACACAACTATACATGTTTACAAGGAGTAAGTAGAGGTTTGTTTGTTATTTACAAGAATATTGCCACAGGAAGTTTCAGCGAAACCACAGGACAGAAGAAACTGTCCGAGGATCAGATGACCTCGTCCTGCTGCAGCAGACTCGTACCCAGTTGCTTTTATGGGCACGCAGAGTTCGTCCTGCCCAAAACCCTTTGCGCGCCCCTTATTTCCTTTCCAAAATCCTCTGCGTCTTCTCTCTTCCGCCACCCAAAGGCGACTGGGTACGAATCTGCTGCTGCAGCATTTGTTCTACAAGTAGGTGTTGAAAAAGTTTTAATATCTTCATTCAAAGAATACATCAAATTTGATTGAACAAGATAGAAATTTATATACTGGATTACGTTTTCCCTTCTATAGATAACAGGACCGGGTACTAACTAAACATTAAGGGCTGATAATTAAAACGATTTCTAAATTTTGACGGGGAAACTTTTTGACAAACGATAAACCTGAGTCAAGATTCGGCCCCAAAATTTGAAAGCAGTGAGTAAGTTGATGGGTGGTTATCAGTAATTAGCTGAATAGATAATCTAATTTAAAAATATATAAACAAAGTCACGTCCAGAGTATTTCAACTACGTACCTGCCACATCAGTTGCCACCATGATAGGAATCTCTTTTTTCTTGAATGCGTTTATCACCTTGTTCCTCTCAAACTGGTCCATATCTCCATGCAGAAGTACAACTACAAAACAAGTGCAGAAATACTTATACCCTGTAGCCAAGCGTACACTTTATGAGGCAGTCTGGAGTGTCAATACGTTTTTAAATAGGAGGTGCAACTCAGAAAGCACTTTCTACGAAACCTTTTAACTGGCGTTCATCGTCATCATCATCAATCGAATGGCGTCGAGATTGCAAACACAGTGTCACACCCTAGGCCGGTTCTGTGAACCAATGCCTAGGCAAGCTCGTTTAGAATAAGGCCTGTGTCTCTGGCCAAGGTGGCAGGATAAGTGAGAGGTCTGTTTCCCCTCCCTGGACAGGGTAGTCTCCATAGCAAGTAGAAGTGGGGCTGATCTGCAGCTCCTATTCCTAGAAAACCTTTTGCCTGGCGTTCGTAGTAACAGTAAGACCTCTGTTAAGCGGCCACCTATTAAGCAGCCAGCCTCAATTAAGCAGCCATTTTTCAAAGCCCCGATATATATGTTTTATTTTTTATTCGACCTCTGTTAAGCGGCCACTGTTCAAAGTCCCGAGGGTGGCCGCTTCATACATGTGGAGGTCGGACTGTACTTTACCCAAGCAATTAAAACCGTTTGTTGCCGTCATTTTTTGACAATGCTTCTTTAGAATGTACTGAACATGTTCTGTCTGCAAGCCGTGGTATATAAAACAGGGCCTACACTTATCTCTTTGAAAAAAACCTGAAGTGAGAGCGCTCCCCGTGTCAATAGTTTTTTCATATAAAAACATTAAATCTCCCGAAGTTGTAAAGCTGCAACACTTACCGTCAAAATCATTCTTCTTGAGGTTCGCCGCCAGCTCTTCACTGTTCAACTTCTTGGTTACAAATATTAAAACACTTCCAGCTGAAACCAGGAGAGGTATTTGTATTAACTCGAGGAGCTATCTAAATCTTCAATGTTCTAACATCAGGTCTACTGGCCTCAATTTTTAGGTTACTGCAGCATATCCAACTAAAAAGATTGATCTCAAAAATTTGATTCCTCCTCGTCCAAAGCCGCCCATTAAAATAATGCAACACTTTTAAGTATATAAATAGTCTGAACTCTAAAATAAGTCCACTTAGGGGCAAACCATTTGATCTTTGAGGGGGAGGGGGGGATCTTTTTTTGGTGAGCAGGAATTATTTTTTCACGTCCCATAGTGTGCAAGATTTTTTTTTTGAACTGCAACATTTTTTTCCCTTGGGAATATGATGCAGGGTATTTTTTTTCGTTCACAAGTTGCTGCAGGATTTTTTTTACGAGAACTTGGCTTGCAGGAATTTTTTTTTCAAAAAGGCCCCCCCCCCCCCTCAAAGATCAATTGGTTCGCCACTTATGGCTGATGGATTTCTAACTTTCTGTTTTCATTTTTGTTTGTATACAACAGCTACTAGCGTCTCCCATGGCAGTTACTCTACTCACAGTTGTGCAAGGGAAAACTGAATCGACGTAGATCAATGCTCAGACTAATAGACCCTTAAAAAAGAAACTTGAAGAAGCTGAATACAGACAGGAGTTCCTGGCAGTGGAAGGCTAAGGACATAGCTGCGTGGAGGAATCTGATCAGACCCAAACGAAACCGTAACTCGCGCCTACGACAGGCCATTATCTTGATGAAGGTGATAATACAAGAGTTACAGTACAGTAACTCTTTTGTTTAACTTTTGTTTTAAATGATAATGTGTGAATGTGAAAAATTAGAAGCCTTATTTTTTAAACAGCACGAAGAACAAAACCATCCATACTCTTATGTTCACGTTCTCAATAAAACAATAAAACTGAGCTTTGCACGTTCTGTTTCCTAAAGATAACGACGGAAAGGTAGCCAGCTTGTTGCGTTCCCACGTGACGTGGTTGTGCTCTACATTAAGACCCGCACACACGTAGCCGGGTATTTTCGAAAACGGAGACTTTTTTCTTCGAATACGGCTACCGTCCACACGTAACCGGCGTTTTCGGGCATCGAAAAAAGCTCTAGGTTTTCAAACACGCTCTCCAGGGTGGAGACTTTTGAAATCGGAGTATCATCGTGTTCGTGTAGACGGGCGAAAACGGAGATTTTCCAATACGATGCCGTCATGTCAAGGTTCAACGCTCGCTCTATTGCACATACGATAAGAAAACGCCACGCGTGGATGCAGATTTTTTAAAATATGGAGAAAAAAAATTCCGTTTTCGAAACACCTGGCAACGTGTTGATGGTCAAATACGATTCAAAAACACTACGTGTGGACGCAGATTTAATTTAAATACGGAGGAAAAAATCTCCGTTTTCGAAAATACCCGGCTATGTGTGGACGAAGCTAAATCTATTGTTTTGTAACTCTCTTTTTGAGGTTCGTGTCCTTGTTGCACAACAGCTCTCTACAGTTGGCCAGCCACCTACTTGATGTAAATGAGACCAAATGTTCCAGCAGCCAACCCCACTTCTCGGGTCCAGCAGTAAAGATTTTTACTGTTTGTGCGATGTCTTGATTGGCCTGAGGGGATGAGAAACTGGTTATTATTATTTATTATAATAAACAATAAGAACGAAATTATAAAAACAGTAATAATAATGAAAAATACTCCTTCAAACTACAATAATGATACTAATCTTGAATAAAAGGTTTTTTCCATGAGATTGTTGCCAGCTGATCAGAGGCACTGGACTACATAATCGCTTACCCGATTATACATGTAATGTCAGTTGTTATAATCTTAGAGACAACCGACACTTCGTCCGTCCCACAAGCAAAACTAAGCGTTGTAAAAGCAGTTTTACAAATTATAACGTAGCTCGTACGTAGATTAGTATAGATAGTTTTAACATTTTTAATGTAATAGTAGCTTTTATATATCTTGACGACTCATCTCCAATTGTAAATAATTACATCCCTACATTATTTGTTAAATAGTTTTAATATTTCTGCTATAACTAAAGTTTTTTTATACTCTCATTTTTATATCATAAATTGAGTAAAACTTTAAAGCTTCAACGTATGTCAGTCTTTAAGTCTGCAAAGTTTTTAGCTAAATAAACCAACTATCTATCCAAACTTGTAAAAAATATTAAAAATAATACATGTACAATTATTAGAAAGGTCAGCTCTGACATGCAGGGATGCCACCGAAACAGATGCAAGAACAACCCATAAAAAAACTCTCCAAACTGCCCCTAGTAGTTGATGGTATATAACCAGGAGTACATCAGTGTAAAGTGCATCCACAGTGCGTCATACCTCGCCAAGCTCTCCGATAACAACTCTTATTGGATCAACGAGGATCTCTCGACACAGTTTCTCAATTCTTTTCTTGAATGTTGCACTAAAGAGAAGGGCTGTTAAAAACAAGAAAAAATCAATTTTTATTTGACAATACACCCAGGAGATGCTTTTCCATACAATTATTAGCCGTTTATTACTACAAGACAAACAAATCATCTTGATGGTCAAAAAATCTGATGCTTTAATTGGCAAGCTAATGGGAATTCAGAACGGCCACAATTTGTTCTTTCGCCTTTTTTTCGTTCCTTTGTTGCATGTACTGGTGAAATTTAGATATGTATTTAAAACTACAAACGCAATGTTTACTTCTACAAATTCGTAAAGCTTCAATCACTCACTTTGTCTATCTGGTCGCACGTTGTTGGCAATTGACCTGACTTGTGGCTCTGCAAAATGAATTTGAAATAGCTATCACCACATTCAATCTGGTTCAAAATATCTTCAAAAGTAC
Organism: Umimayanthus nakama; assembly: GCA_027574985.1. NCBI lineage: Eukaryota > Metazoa > Cnidaria > Anthozoa > Zoantharia > Parazoanthidae > Umimayanthus > Umimayanthus nakama. Next base: position 10,002 of record JAOBRG010278426.1, on the reverse strand, counting down.
GTGAAAACATGTTAGTAAATCAACAATATATTGAAGACAAAATTTAAATGTTTAACACTCCTTTTGTTTCTGTGTTTAGACCAGCCTTTTATATTATCTTCTTGTTTATGATAGCACTGCACAAAATAAAGGTGCCACCTGCGGTGTACCGTACAGCAAGTACTAAAATTTACAGTACCGAATAACTGCCTAATATTAATATTACTACTAAATGAATTTGCAGCCACTACAAGTCAGTCTACAACTATCATCATCACCATCGTCATCATTTATAGCCAATCTTAGATACACATTCCAAGCTGGAAATTTATAAAAAAAATGGCCTGATAGTTACAGTTAGCCGTAACCTCACTAGTGCAGTCCAGAACAAAAATGGTGGGAACTTTGTATGTACAACCCTGTTCTTAGTTTTTACATGCATGACCTCTGTGTTTCATATTAGTATGAAAAGCTGAAAAAAGGAGAAGAAAAAAGTCTTATTATACAGCTAATTAAAAAAAAGGTTGTCTTCTGAGTTGTTGCATTGTGCATTGCTGCATACCCAGACCGCAATGCACTATGGATGTAACGAATTTTAAATCAATGCCTGCTGTGCGTGCCAAGACCGAAAAGCATTGTGGTTCACATTGCTTCATGGCTAATACGCGAATGTCGCTGTCTTACAGAAGGCACCTACAATGCTACTTAAAAACTTGTTAATCCATGGTGCATTGCGGTCTGGGTATGCAACAACGTCCAATGCAACAATTCAGATGACAACCATTTTTAATTAGGTGTATAACTGGACTACGCCATCGTGTACATGTACACGAACTCACCAAATCCCATGTCAAACATTCTGTCGGCCTCGTCAAAGACCAGGTAAGTAACTCTCTGCAAGTTGGTTGCTTTGGACTTCACATGATCAATGAGCCGGCCCTGAAACATTTAAACCACTCCTTTTGCAACCCTTCGTTGAGATTCACAGACTCCAAGGGATTCTTCTAGACTATAACACTGTTTATCATGTACACTACAAACTCTTCCAATTTGTAAACGTCCTCCTAGATTTTGTATAAAGTGCTGTCATTACATGTGCATACTTCTACCAACCAAATTGAAAGTAATTTAAAGCATGGTACACCTTATCTAGATTTATTGTAGTTGTGCAAAAAGATATATTGAAATAGACTTAACGTAAAACTTGAAAGTGCGGGGATGCATACACTAACCACCGTTTATTAAGGTTCCAAATTAAAGTCTAAGTACAACGAAACATAATTTATATTTCAATGAAAAATATGGAATTGTAAACTAGGTTTAAAACCATAAATTTGAAGGGCCGTCGGAAATGCACAGAAACATGAAAAAGGATGCAAAACCAATAAATAGTGTGAAAAAGCAAGATTGACAAGGTTTTACCAACGTCTATAACTAATAGTTATACACCTGTAATATTCACATTTCACATGATTTTGCTCACCCAGGATTCAGAGCAATACATGTAGGTAGACCAGAGAGTTATCGTAGCCAGAACATACATGAGGGTGAACACATACAGTGCTGCGCTTGCCTATATTATCTGTGTGGAACATTACAATTAACACTAGTATCTGAGAGTACTGAGAATGTGAAACAACACTAGCTTTCTCTTACTGGTGTCGCTACCACAATCTCTGGGCAACCTTGCAGTGCTTTTGTCTGTTCGTATTTATTGCCACCACCAAACACAGCACAGGCCTTGATGTTGTACACTTTGCCAAACCGCCTTGCTTCCACGTATATCTGTTGGCACAGTTCCCTTGTTGGTGCACATATTAGAGCTATTGGTCCGTCTCCTTGCTCCAGCTCGGCCTGGTCCATTATATGGACCAAAGCTGGCCATAGGAAGGCAGCAGTCTTACCAGATCCTGTTTTGGCAATGCCGATAACATCACGGCCACTAAGAGCTACTGGTACGGCCTGTCAAAAGTATAAAGTTAACATTTGTTTAATATTAATAATTTCATCGTTATAAACGGTAGGAATTGTAGGGAAATCAATTACATTGAGCACAAAGGTCGTGTGTGTGACGTTGCCACAGTTGGTAAGACGCCTGACTACCAATTAGAAGGTTCCAGGTTCAATTCCCGGGCTGGTCGTGGGTTGAACTATGGGCGACCTTTCTTCATCACAAGGTCTGTAGACTGGGACGTTAAGCCGTAAGCCTAGCCGCTCGACGTTCTAAAGGGAAAATTAAATGGATCCACACACTTGACGATAGGAACAGGCTAATGCCGTTGTGGTGGACTGTAGTCAAGCATTTTAACATGAGTTCTTGGCTCAGGAATAAAGACAATATTTCCACATGTTAACAAACAAAAACAAACCATTGTTGTTTTCATGAGAAAACCATGTTGTTTTGGTTGATGGGCTGATTATTTCATGCTGTCTATGTACAGTACTGTAATAACATGTATAACAACACTGTACTGTACTGTACAATACCTTACTTTAAGTTTTTTAAATGATCTACATCTACATACATGTACGAGACAATTTCTTGTTTTTCAAGAACTTTAAGTTAACTACTGTAAGGCAATTTTCTGACATAAAAATGCAAGATTTCAGTCATACATGTATGTAAATTCGAGATGGTGAGTGTTTGACATCTTGTCACATCCTAATTAAATTAACTATCAATTGAAACAATTATACCTTATGGACTGATTAATTAAAATCAGATTGTTGCTACAGTCTATAATCAAATAATGAATAAGAAATATACAGTAAAGGTGCAGAGTGCAAAACAATGTTCGTACAGTAAAAACATTTATTTAATATGCCAAATTTTGTAGGACGTATTGCTCGCTATTTTCAAGCGGGAAAGTACATGTACACGGGTGTGTTTCAGTCAATTACAACTTTACAATTTTTGGCACAGACGAACAGTAGGATTTCAAGCGCACCCAGGTGAAAAAGTAGGAGAAAAATAGGACTACAATTTTTCAAAAAGTAGGAAAAAAGTAGGATTTGGAGGCAAAAACTAAGACAAAAGTAGGACAGCCGAGGGCTTATAAGAGTAGTTTTGATCGAAACACCAGAGCTGATCTTGATCATTAATTGAGTCCGGTACTGGCGGTACAAGCAAACTGTTATGTACAGCTGGCATAGACAGGCGGAAAACGGATGCGCAGGGACTCATGAGTCCAGCTAAATGGATTCATATGCATGGCTGGAATTCAACTGCCACTTATAGTTAACTATGCAAGGGCAGCAGAACAGCCCTTCATCAGCTACTTTTGCTTTCATTCAAGATCTTGCTTTTTTTGTGAGTGCTCTCCAGTTTCTTTCGAAGGTAAGATCTTCTTATCTTTCCACCAAGACTCGAACAACAGTGATCTCTGCCCCACGCTCTTGTCTACTATAGCTTTCTGTATCCTTCTGTTGGCCTAATCGTACAAACAATCAGCAACTTGCTCCTTGTGTTTCTTCTGTTTCTTACTGATCTTCCAGCTTTCGCTTCTTCCTCTCCATAGTCATCATGGCTTCCTTTCGTTCTTTGGCCTCCTCTTTCCCTGGTCTTTCAGTATCTGCTCTTTGGCCTTCTCATTTTCTCTTCTCAAAATCTACGGATTTTGTTTATACTGTAAGCAGATCTGCAGGCCTGCATCAAGGATTGAGTAATTTCCATAACATGGGCTTGACCATGTCCTGTAACTCTCACTGCGTCATTGGTTGTTTGCCTCATCTGACAACAGAGCCCGTTCATTTGTTAACAATCTCTTGTTTGTTGAAGATCCGTAGATACTCGTATGAACCAGCCCCTCGACACCAGCTCTCTAGGATCACTTTAGCCTGATATTCGTCTGTCACTAGGCTGATTTTTTTTCTTGATTGATGACCTGCGACATCTTCTTGACAATTTGTACAATAGTTTGAATCCCACGTTCAGTTTTATGTACCAGTGGATGCAGTGATGCCAGGTCTTTCAGGATCTTCTTTTGCCAGAGGAAGCTTGCTAAACAGATACTCTATAGCAGTTTGGTAGAAACTTCATCATCTCTATGATTGGACCTTTTGCTGCTCAGGCTTCGTTCTGCTCAATGATGCCAAAGTGGACTCACTAACCATCAGCATCTGCTCAAGCATCTGGTTCTCTGACTTGCAGACATCGACTGCAAGAAGGCACTTGCTTGTTCTCTCCTGCCTCACTTGCTTTGAGAAAGCACCTTATCAAAGTGCGCGCTAGTTCATTCAGCTGATCACAGAAAACGTGAAGGGGCAGCATCTCTTTACTGAAAGAGTCAGGGAAGCGGTTGAAGACTGGCTCAAGGTTTAAATAAAGCAGAGTTGAACCCCGACTACAGGATCTTTTAGTTTCTGAAAGATTATTCTGTACCTCTCCTTGCCTTACAGGGGTTTTCTCTGTATTGCTTTCTTTTGCAGCCTTGGTAAATCTTTGAAAAAGTATTGATGAACTGCTTCTATTCTGCTTGCATGCATGTGAGTCGTTTCACTGAGTTGTGAGTCTCAAAAAGGTGTGTTCCCTCAGCTGTCTTCAAGCAGTAACTTTAAAAGCTTATCGCAGACCTACCATGGGTCGACCACAGATCCAGACCGGTACATAAGGAGATGCAAGATATGCAGTATGGAACTTGCCCAAGAGGTACTTTAACTCTGAAGCCTGGTTCACACTGGTGAGATAAGCATAAGCACAAGCACAAACGCCAGGCATACGCGCGCGCAGAAATAGCTTGGTTTGTGGGCGACTGGTTCTGCTTGTGCGTATGCCTGGCGTTTGTGATTGTGCCTGTGCTTATCTAACTAGTGTGAACCGGGCTTGAGGGCCTGTAACGACTACTCGCTATTCCTGCATAATAGCCTTACACAATTTGTTGACGTTGCAGTAAAAAAGTAGGAAAAAGTAGGAATTTCAATGTAAAAGTAGGAAAAGTAGGAGCAGGATAAAAAAGTAGGAAAAGTAGGATCACTTGAAAGCCTGGGACAGTTCAACGTTCAGGATTTTAAACAAAATTTCAGTTGGTACGTATTACCATTAAGTCTGTACTGGTAGTTAGCTAGTTAGTTAACCCTATTCCGCCTGGGCTTTTTTATGGTTTTTAAATCGGGGGGGGGGGGGGAGTGCCCGCGACCCGTAACTCTAAAACTATTTATGATGAAATGAAATTTGGTGAGGTAGAAGAGAATCATAAACTAATTAATTTGGTGTAATTTAATTGGCGTATGACGTCATCAATACGTCACAATGACGTCATAACTGTCAAAATTTTCGAGTTTTAGCAAAATTTTCCTAACCAAAACAGGAAAGTTTAGAGACGTTTTTGACTTTAAAATCGACAAATAATCGGTACAAATTTGTAATTAAACTTCCTTTTTAATATAAATAATAGTCTTTTAAGGAAATTGAGTAATACAAACAGAGATTTTTTCAGCGAAAGTTTGATGTTCAGACCTTACATTAGTTCTTAAACTACAGCTTTCAAATTTTACTCAAAATCCTATTATTAACCCTAATAGTGTAACTATAACTGTTTTAATTCTGTTTTCGACGTTTTCAAAAGCAAATTGACCGAGAAAAGCTCTCAATTTTGACAAAGTGCAGAGTACACGGCCGCCATCTTGGATTTCAAAAATGGTATTGCGCAATACCTATGACGTCACAGGTCACGTGTAACAAATAATTTTACAGGGAATGTCGATTAATTGCCTTGTTCCAACAATTTTGTGAGTTAATAGAGAAAAATACTAAAAAAAGTCAAAATTTCAGTAAACATGGTGCCAAAAACGGTGTTGCCATGGCAACATGTTATACCCTTGAGGAAAAATTATATTACAATAATAATAAGGAAGTTCTGGAAAGCTGAAATCGGCGCGGGCACTGCCCCCCTCCCCCAAGGTGGAATAGGGTTAAGGTTACCGTTCACCTTGAGCGGTGTTTTCAGTTTTCCGTAGATAACTCCGTTAATACGCATCGGATACTCACAAACCTATATATCAATGGAAAGCTTATGAAATTATCTAAATGATGGTGGTTTATAAACGAATGCGAGCATCATAATTCAAACTGTTTATTTTATTTCCAGACGTCAATGCGGCTGTCATTTTTTACTTTCAAACATTTTTAGTTTGTTTATGAGATTCAGCACAATTTTTACTCTAATTCCGTCCTGGCGATTTTTAATTGAATGCGACATTAATTTTCTACGGGTATTTGAAGGAAATTCCATATTTGCAGCGTACAAAACTGCCCTGATTCAGTCACAAAAAATGATTGGAGCGGAAATTCAAAAATCGCCAGGACAGTTTTCATCTTCAGCTATTGTTTTATGAACTTGCCAAATTTGACGGTATGAGGTTAAAAATTGGGGGGGCATTGATCCTTTGCGTTGTCGCAGTTTTAACCAAAACATGTCTCGAGAAATTCAATACTAAAGTACGCCGCACGTCATACAATTTCACTTCCGGTAAAAAATCTCGTTCGTCATATCTCGCAGAGTATTAAAACGTATTGAAAAATATATTTTTTTTCCACTAGAAGCACATTTAATGTAATTTAATTTTCTGCAAAAGTCTCAATTTCGAAATTCTGAACCGTTCCAACGTGAACGGTAACCTAAACAAACCCTTTTGGTCTGGTCTGTTGGATGAAATATGTATACAGTCATGCGAGAGACCAACGTGAGCACAATGTGTTTTGTACTGTGAACTGGTCCAGATATACAGTACCTGACACTGAATAGGGGTTGGCTGGGTGTACTCCAACTTTCTAATAGAGCCCATCAACTGCTCCTCAAATCCAAAGTGAGCAAAACTGATGCACGGCCTGGGAGGTTGAGCACCAGACACCTGCAATCGCAATTGAAGATAATTTATTTAACAATTATCCCCTGAAGTGGAGGTGAATAGTGAAAACTATATATTCTACCAAGCCGCAAAGCAGCGAGCTGAATAGTTCTTAATAGGCACCGGCACTGATAGTTGTTAAATTAGTAGTAACCAAACAGGTAGATTTTGTGTTTGCAGGAGTGGCTTCTCCGTTCATTTGATGAGTTCTTCTTCTGTGACAGTGGCAAAACCAGCCACTATTTTTTGAAAACTTGACTGGAGATGAATACTCTAGGACATAAATGTACCGTGTCTGATGTACCGTGTCTGATGAACCAATCAGAGCAAGCAAAAAGTGCTACCCGCTGCATTGTAGCAGTTTGGTTAATACTAATACGGGTATTTCTTAGCTGTTCTGTGTGTACTGTATACTTGGTGAGACCACAAAAAAGAACATTGTGTTAAACAGTGACACAAACTGGTGACACATCATTTAATTTTTCTTTTAATAATTAAAGATTAGCTACTGTTCAGTTTGAGCAGTATTTTTGGTCACTGGAGCATTTCTCTGTTACTTTGTGACGTAACCCTATACTGCAAACCTGCATATCACTGAAAAGCTTATTAAATTCTCTAAATTGCTGTTTATTTGCAAATTTCCAATAACAAAAAGAGAACGAAAGTCTTGTTTCCCACCTTTGTTTTCCCTTTCTGGAGTTCCAAATCGGATGCACCACTCTTGATGGCACCAGTTATAAATTACATTTTCATATTTTTGACATAAAAAAAACTTTTTCTGTTTCAAAATCTCACACATGTACTCTATATAAGATATCTCAAATCCCCCCCTCCCTATTTTAAAGCTTGACCGGGGTACATGTTCCTGTACCTTTGATCTTCGAGTCATCCATAGGGCAAACAATCTCATTTTGGCAAATATATTTCCTTTGGTTTCAAACTTACTGAACAGTAACCTTAAGTATAATTTAAAAAAGTCATTGTCGAGTCTTAAAAAGGTAGCCTAGTAATTAGTGGCTTTTGTAGTAATAATAGCAACAGCACTACTGCTGGAGCTGCTAAATAATTTATTACTGTGCATGTACCAGTATTTAATAAAAAAAATATAACAACATTTGTGTCTAATGTCTAATGTCCCAATTGCCAAACTTGTAAGAAAATACTTGATTGACTGACATTAAACAGACAACTAAATGGTGACTGTACATTGTATAGCATTTACCTTGATTGCAAGTTTGTTTCTCAAGTCTTCAATTTCCCGTTCACTGAGTTTTAATATATCTTCATGCTCTGAGTAGAAGTTTTTCTCAAAATCTGGATAATCAATCTTGAATATAATAAAAAAGATATACTTGTGAGTGTTCAATTTCCAATACCACGGTATTGTACAATCATGCAAATATATTGTGAATTCCTGAAGACTGTGCAGCTCAGGACTTTTGTTCACGACTCTCATTCCATACTTATTTATGTGCCTCAACATGTACTTAATTTTGAAGCTTATCCCCAATTTCAGTAGACAAGTGTTAAGCAATTAAATTACAAGATTACAATATGTGCTTCCCACATGGTACACTAACCCATCACAGAATAGAAGTTGGAACTCACTTAATATTCATATTGACAAGACCAAAGTAGAGCAAGTCAATTATCAAATAAAGTGTCTCACACAAGGACAAGACGCAGTGGAATGATGCTGTTCAAAGGTTAAAAGTCAGCCTTTCATGGTTTTTAAAACTGTTAGTCAGGCCAAACTTGTGCAATATTTATGTATAACTGGACACCATTGTAAGGGCATTTGTCTAACATCTTGTTTGGGGAGCTGATTTATGTTTATGCAGGACACTGTCCTAGATCAAGGTGATATTAAATTGCCATTAATGCTCTAATAAGCCCCTGGGGGCTTATTAAACTTCCAGCCCTCTGGAGGGGGCTTATTAATTAGAGGAGGGGGGAGGTTTATTTAAAACCCTTTGATAGGCAACTTTAGACAGAGCTACATACATGTATACTATATCTCTATGAAGTTTAAAATGTTGTGCAGCTTCAGTAATAATTAACATATACAGTACATGTAAACCCTTGCATTATATAATGAACACTACATGCATTTAAACACAGTACATGTACACTTAGTTGCCTTTTGTTTTTAAACACTAAATCTTGCAGCTTTTTTGTTGAGGGAGGAAGGTGGGAGTGGGCTTATTAAAAATTTCAACCTCCAATTTGGGGGTTACTTAGAGAAGGAGGCTTACCTATTTAGAGGGAGGGGTGGGGGTTCTTTTAGAGCATTTAAAGTAATTTTTGTACGTATAGTAATATTTAACAATTATTCCACGAACACGCGTTGGATATGAGCTTTTAGAGAGTGGATGAGGTGCGAAGCACTGAGTCGGCTATCATAAGCTCATATCCAACAAGGGTGAGTGGAATAATTGTTTTATTAAATACCAAACACTGTATAAAAATATCTTGAATTCTATTTTATAACGAGTCGAGTTTTCGGCCATTTTGAGTGGAGATTTTCTGTGATAAAATTTTTATTTTCCATATTTGGACATATTGCAGTATACAGGATTTATACCGTGAGTAGAGAGCAAATCAGATTACCGGAATCTCAATATCCAGTGCTCGGTATTTAATAATAAACATTATTTTCTGATAAGTTTGTGATTGCGCTTTTGTTTTTCTTTCACTGAAAACTGTGTTATTTTTCATGTCTGCAATTTTTATCTGTTTTCCTGCATGTTTGAATCACTGTTTTATGTTCTGGTATTTGAATGGTTTCAACTCTATTTTTCTGCGTGAACTACTGTTTGTTCAGTAACTGTGCTCACATACAGTAGTGTGTGGCTCCTCCTAAACTGTCTGCTTTAGTTGAGCCGAAACCAATAGTTGTAGAATTGCACACATTTTATGTATCCTACTGATGAACAGTTACTGATTTGCCATTTGTTTCAGCAACATCATCGTGGTCTGTTTCAATGCTCAATCATGTACAGTATGATCAAACTATGTACAGTAAAAACCTGCGTGTAAGAACCTAGAAAATTAAGAACCTTCTGGCAGAAATTTGCTACTTTAATACCCCGAAGTATAAGAACTTGTTTAGCCAAAAAAATTCCAATAGGTTCTTATCTGTCGGGTTAAACTGTTTTATTTATAGTATTTTACCAA
>JAOBRG010278315.1:0-16115 GCA_027574985.1 Umimayanthus nakama | reverse complement strand
TGAGTGAGTGACAAAATCGCCCCCTCACAATATGTCATCCATTGCACATGCGTGCAATACGGATGACATAAAAATGACAGGTGCTACAGACTATGTTATTAACATACATTAAATTTTAATATGAAGCCTGAAGAAAGCCTTTGAGGGGTTTTGTATACCAAAAAAGTGCCTCTTTTTCTATTAATTGAGTTTATGATTTTGCCAAGATAAAGATAGTAATTTAGTTAATTTAATAATATTATTGTTTTAAAGTTCTTGGTTGAAATTAATGTTAATTGTACTGTCACTAACTCCCATTTTACTTCACAATTTCTCCTGGAATTAAGAAAAAGATAAAGTTGACACAGCTGTGAACTTAAAATCCTTAAATATAATCTACTTAACATTGATAAAGCTATTATACTTTTCCAGCTTTTTCTCAACTTTCCCCCCATAAAACTACTTTTATTTCAACTATGTACCTGTACCGGATCCATGTCTAGCATTTTCAAGACAAGATGAAGATGTTATTAACTATTATTTTGCGTGATTACTTTCCAGTCTAAGCCATCAATGCCATGCAGTATGTGTACAATTACATGTTAAACAGACAGTGAGTAGAAACCCTAAATGAGAATACCTGTTTTAATGTAACATTATTGTATTAAACACCAGGTACACATGTCAGCCTGACCCACAAATGCATACAAGCATTCAGGCCCAGTCACTAGCTTCCTATCTTTCACTACTGGATGAGACGTGGACGAGAAAGCTCACAGCTTGCATCAAGTCTGATGTTTCCCATTGGCTAGCCAAACTTTTTAGGTACAGTATGCTCAGTGCTGTAGCTAGGGGAGGGGTTGGGTGGGACCTGCCCCCCTAATAATTAAGGAGAAATGGAGAGAAAAACGTATTGATAGACGAGTTCCCCTAACTTTTAGGTACATATGCACATGTATACTGTAAGTGGGGCAGATATAGGAAAATTTTTGGCAGAATTGTCCATTTTTCTGTTAAAAGCATGAAATTTGGCACAGAAACAGTTTTCAAGATGACAAAAAGATGGGCTATGGAGGCAAACCTGAAAATTGCAGTGTTGGCCAGTTAAGGGTTAAAATGACAGCCGTTTTGAACTGGAAGTAGAATTGATACTTACTAAAACTATACTAATTATCTGGGCATCTGGCAGGATGCGGTAAAAAATCGCAAATTACGCGGTAATTCGGAGCATATAATGCAGCAGAATCGGTCAATTATGCGGTAAAAATAGCAAATTACACGGTAATTTAAATAGCCTTAAAATCGTTCTTAAAATAATTAATTTTATCTCGCTGCTGTTCTTACTCTTATTAACAGGCAGTTTGTTTATGAAGTGGTCCGTTCTTCTATGGCGAAAATAAGATCGCGATCAGTTACATTCTCACCTCATCAGGGCAAAACAGAGTGGCGCAACATCCTCGGGTTTTTTCCAATGTACTTCTGGGTTTTTTTAAATACCCTTTTGATTTCCTCAGCACTCTTCTGTTGTTGTTTTTGAGCTCTTAAACTAGTAAGACCATCCTTTCTAGTTTTTGTTGGATCTTGATTGAATGCGAACGCGACAGACTGTTACAGAGTTCAGCGGTGGTTCAGAGTTTCCATAGTTAACATTTACAGCCAATTTTGCAATGCTCTTTTGCTTTACTAGAAGTTTATCCACTGCAGACCATTGCAAAAACGATATAGCATCGAAAATAACAGAAAAGGAAAAAAATACTTCAGTTTTCCTGCGAAAAAAGCCCACGACAGAGTTCACACTGGAGCCCAGGTGAGAACGGGTTGTGGCAAGGAACGCCTGGTGGAATGAAGTTGTGAAGGTAGCGTCAAAGAATGAAACATGTTTCCACGGGTGTTGTTCAAAGTTTTCGTCATTTCAGAGAGAGAAACTGCAAAAACTATGTAACTCTATCTTCGCAAAGAAAGTGTATAGTGTTTTAGTCCATATTATTTGATAATTTTTCAAAATTACGCGGAAATGCTCTCAGGATGCGGTGGATGCGGATTTTATCGTGGGATGCGATTCCGCATCGCCGCATCCTGCCAGATGCCCTGAATTGTATCTAAATCAAATGGAAAGCTACCATAAACATAAACTGAAGGTAAATTAAACACACACAACTCAGTTGCATCCTTCATGACTGAAAAAATCTAAAACAAAGGAAAAAACTGGCCTTTTTCCAAAATGGCAGCCATCTTGAACCAGAAGTAAAATTTAATATTGACCCTTACATGTACAAGGCAAAATTGATCAGAATCAAGCCGAAAACAATATGAAACAAAAATACAAGTAAACGGTAAATAAACAACCTGATTTTATTGTCAAGGATTGAAAATATATGATAAAATGAAGACACCTCAATCAGTATTTGCATCACTTGGAGTGATGAGCCTATCAACTCGCCCACTCATCTTGCATTTACATAGAGCTGTACAATGCAGGTTAACTTTGTGACCACTGCAACCTCCTTGACAACCAGTTTTATATCCACCCTATATCAACTTGTGGTACGAGTATGTGACCTCCTGTGATAATGTGGTCCACAAGGGTCTTCCTTTTTTATCATCAAGAACCCAGCCCCAATGTTGAGAACTTTGAATGGTATGGTTTGGTTTGAGCGCGTGAGTATTGTCATCCCCTCATCTTCTAATTCTTCTTTGGGATTAGACAAGCTAAAAGTACAGGTGTCATTCAGGAAGACCTTTCTGGGTGTCTGATCCCCCTTCTTTCTTTTGCCATGGAAGCATAGCACAGTGTCTCACTGACTAGAGTACAGAAAATTTTGACCTTTAATGCTTACGTTTCAATTGTTATCATGAATCATCTCATCTTGGCTACTGCAACTCCATCCTGTTCAGCCTTAAGATACATTATGCCTCCTCACAACAATAATATTCAAAGCCCTGCTTGTTGCTGCTGCTGATTACATCGGCAATCTGGTCATGAGATACTCACCAACAAAACCTGGCTTGAGATCTGCGGGGACAAACAGGCTCTACATGTGTGTTCTTCCAACAAAGTCGATACAGTGAAACTTTGGAATAGCCTCTGTATTTAGTTACGCTCGCCCACCAATATAAATAATTTAAGTAAAAACCTGAAAACGTATAAACTATTTGTGGATATTTTATCTATAAGCTTTTTTCTCATATGATAATTATATATTAAATGCTTTATCTTTAATCTATGAATTTGGTAAATCAGTGTCTTTTAATACATCAAGAAAGAGGGCTGCACTATAAATACCAGGGCAATCAACTTTCACGCGTCTGGTTGTCTGAGATGAGTTACTTTAGCTGTGGACAACCATTTTTTCTGACTCACTTGTCCACATGGACAAGCAGAATTGATGCATCATTCAATCTGAGTTTGTTACCAAGGGAAACAACCACAGCTAAAATGGCTGCTTTGAAAGTCGTTAATTGGTGTGTGTGCCTTCAACAGGTAAATACAATGCTGTGATGTGATATTTCAAAAGTTTAAGCAAACATGCATACAAGTATTTTCTTTGGACAAGTGAAAATTGCTTATGGACAAACCATACTCAGAATCTACTTGTCCCATGGGCGAGTAAAGAAAGAAAAAAGTTGATTGCCCTGAATACCATCTATTAAACTAGTTTTATTTGTTTTATTATTTATTACTTTATTTTGTTTTATTTTATTTACATGATTCACCAACAGGGACAAGGATTAACCCACAGAGCAAGGCTCCAATAACAGGTTATTACTATATTAGTCAAACACATCCATTTTCTCTTGCAGTTTTGAAAATGCAGCTGTCTGCTTTCATGAGCATCAGTGGGAAGGACTTGTTAGAGGTACAATTTCCTCAGCTGGAGTTTTTGTTCTGTCAGTTGTATACATGTATGTTATGAAGGGGTTAACAAAACATTGGCAAGGACTTGTTAGAGATACAGTACCTCGATCAGCTGGAGGTATTGCTCAATAGTTTGTTGGCTTGTGTAACAGTACATTAATGTACATGTTACTAGCCAGATCTGGTTTTTGTTGATGCACAATACATATAAACAAACCATAAGATGTATTCAGTTTTAGTAATACTGTATAATTGTAAAGTATCATAAGATGGTAAAGTTTTATTAAAGTATCATTGCACATGCAGCACTAAAAGCAAATTTAATATTATTGATCAGATGCTCAAAAAATAAAAGTTTTTATTGTTATTATTAATGTTATAAATTTGAAATATATTCTAACAGTTTTTTTACAATTTTTTGCCATGTTAAATAAAACTGCATACACAGGAGGAACCCCACAGTGGTGAAACAGTGGTTAAGATTTACACTACTGCCACATTGCTGTCCACACTAATGTCACAATGGTGACAATTTGCAACTAAGGTCACATCGCTGGTAGTGACAGTGTTGTGACAGTGGTGTACTTACATGTAACTATGCTGTGACAGCAGTGGCCCAGGTAGCACTGTGACAGCCATGGCAGCAACGTTAGTGTATCAGCGATGCACATGTAAACTGAAAATGGGAAAACAAAGATGACATTGAGTTATGGTAATGCTGTTATATTACTGTGCACACTAGTGTGACAGCGGTATAAACTGACAGCTGTAACAGCACAGTTCACATTACAAGTAGTGTGACAGCGATGTACATGTTCAAATCACAGTGAAAGTAGTGACAAGTGACAGTGCTGTCACAGCACTGTCAGTTGTCACACTAGTGTGCACTTCATTATCTCGGCACTGTCACTACCACTGCTTTCACAGAGCTGTGCTCATTTTCACTGTCAGAGCACTGTGCACATTGATGTCTAAGTGCTGTGAGATTCCTCCTGTGTAGATTCCATAGAAGCCCTTGTGTTGTAAAGCGAAGTTTTGCTTTCAACACTAGTTAAAGTTGTGTCATTGAAGCCTTGTTTGTTTTAAAAAAACTGTCAGTGAACTGAGTTCTTATGTGATACGAGTGCAATATTTGTACTAGTTTTTTGTCCTCTGATCATTGACTGTGTTCCATAGCACAGATCATCCCTTTGAAATAGATGCAGTGTATAGTAAATGTTTATTGTGAGCCTGGTATTGTAGCATGTACCACTAACAAGTCATAATTTACACCCTAATTAGAGAGTACTTGTGTTCATTTATAAGGGCAATGTGAGTTATTATTTGTATAATATTTTTATTTTGTTAAAAATATAATTTATTATACAGTATATTAAACTCTGTTGATATTGATGTACTGTGTTTTCCTCATTTTCAGTTTGCAGACTTGCTTTGCACACTAAATATCCCAAGTTTGCAACTGAAGGCTTCACAGCTTTATACACAAGGTAACACAAAATCAATATGGCCTTGTGCGCAATACTGGTGTTCACCTCACAACACATCTGGATGTCTGATCACTTCATCTACTTATACTAGATGTATGAATAGTTTGCTTTTACCTCTAATTTGAAAAATACATGGTCTGTGCTTAGCGTGCAACTTGTGGATGTATACAAGAAGTTGGAAGAGCATCAGAAGTGTTTGAGTGGCACACAGTGAAAACAAGTGGTTCTCTAGTTTCTCGGTTTTTCAAGTGCTTTCCCAGAGCTCTTCTTTAGTGCATCCACAAGTTCATAGACACACAGCTAAATCATGGACTATTAGTTTTTTTAGAACATCATAACTGACACCTTTTTCAGTATTTACGGGTATACATGAAAAAGTACAACATTCTCCTAAACTACTCTGAGTGTTTTTATTGATTGAGTGCAGGCACATGATTTAATACAGGCATGTGTCTGTAAAGAACTAGATGCAATCTCAAACCACACAAAAAAGGTGCAAAAAATTGCCAGCTATGTTCTAAAGATACATTCATGTTGCTACAACTGTTATTGTAGTAAGTAATTTCATTGTTGTTCTTGTTTCCAGACCTCCAGTAGTGTATGTGAGTGCAGCGTCAGATAATGGACTCAGTGAGCACTTGTGCATGCAGGTTTGTAAGAAATATTGAAAGAACAGTAGATGTTGCAGCTTCTCAATGGTTAATACATGTAAGAAGGTGCAACATCTACCGAATACAGTGGTGAAAAGTGCCTATTTACAGAAATAGTTGTGTTACTTTACACAATAGAATGTGAATGACTGAAACTTGAACATTTATAAATTATGAGAACTCTTATCATTCTGGAAAAGACTGGCTAACATAGCTCGTGGTCTTAATAAGTTGGAAAAAAAGTTAGATCACTTAAATCTGTGGCCATGTAAGATGAGTTACATGTATCGAAAGAAGAAATAAAAGAAAAAGGGATA
Organism: Umimayanthus nakama; assembly: GCA_027574985.1. Lineage (NCBI taxonomy): Eukaryota > Metazoa > Cnidaria > Anthozoa > Zoantharia > Parazoanthidae > Umimayanthus > Umimayanthus nakama. The sequence goes on along the minus strand of JAOBRG010278315.1, from coordinate 9,826 downwards.
GGAAGGGACAAAGGGAAGAGAGGGAGGGGGTTGGACTGTGTAGGGATGTAAGGAAAAAGACCCCTCCTTTTCTTTTTCCCCCCTACCTTTTTTATATGCCTCACCCAAGCACCTCCTTAAAATTCATCGAACCTCAACTTTTCCTGATTCTTCTGGTCCCCAACAACACTTCCAGCTACACAGGCTAAACATAATTGTACTTCATACATAGTTGGGGGTCTGTAAAACTGTTGTTGCTGATTGCTTCCAGTTCCAGGGATCCTGAGTGGCATAGTTAGTAGTTAAAAAGTTTATGTTCCACCCTTTCCGGACATTTCTGATATAAAAATCAGCAGAAACTCAGTTCACTTCATATAACAATATTGTTTTTAAAGTTTTTTGTATGTGTGCAAACTTCGCTTTGATGGATGGCAGAGGAAAACTAGTCTATGAGAGATCCTCGCATGAAAGGTCTATATCTACACTTTAAACTCCACAAAGCTAAACTTGCCAAATGAACGCACATGGAGCTTCACAGAGCTATTTTTTTGAAGCCTCTAGAGTTAATAAAGTGTGATTGTTTTTACTTTTTACTTTTTACTTTTATAAATATTTTTATGTATTATTTTGCTGAGGGAGTTTCATTTTTGTTGCTGTTTATATTTTCTGGATGCAGTACATGAGGTTTAACCCATAATATCTTTCATTTTCCTTTCTATGCATTATAGCTTGGTTTACCCCAGTCTAGTATATGCAGGGTTCCCTGCAACACAGTGTTTGGATCTCCACACATCATGGTAAGGTGTTGTGTATAGTTGCTGCATTGTATAGGTAAACTAACCTTCTCTAGGTACGTGTGATGGTACTTGATGTATAATTTCACACCTCGGTTCATTTAATTGCATATGTCGGCACACTTCCCTACTGTAGGCTTGTTTTGCAGCTGGAGGTCACATGGTACAAAATCCAATATAATTATTGGAGAGTGAAAAATTTGCCAGACTCCAAAACCAAAGACAACTAACTAGAAAAGTGTGATTTTCTTTGTTTACGTTTCCCAGTGCAGTCTTGTCATGTTCTTTTGCTCTCTAATATACTGAATTTGTATCGTGTGACCTCCAACTGCTCCAAAGGCCCTATTACATGACATTTGTACACTCTCCAGATTGTACAGGGAGAGTCACAATTATCTGCTCCTTTTACATGTAGATTACAATCATGTACTGTACCTGCTGCCCACTGCTGGTGCTTCTCATATCCTGTTCTATGTAGGGATTTTTTAATCCAAATCATGTCTTTAATAATTGAACAGATTTTTTGCAATAAAGAAAACCCTGATCTTTATGTTTAGGTCAATGGAAACAACTAGGCAAACTCTGACCCAGTCCTTTCATTACAGTGTATTTTGTGGCTAATAGCCGTAGCAATGCAATCACATTGTATGAGCAATATTTTAACATTCATGAATAAACTTACATTTGAAAGAAAAGACTCCCTTGTACATGTACATGTAATTTAACATTCATGAATAAACTTACATTTGAAAGAAAAGACTCCCTTGTACATGTACATGTAATTTAACATTCTTGAAAAGACAGGTATCCTTAAAAGTGCTCACTTCTTATGACCTGTAGCACAGTCAGCATGCAATTTTGTGTTTGGTCAAAATAGGAGATCTGTTGATTTACTCTTTTGCTGTTCCACTGTACAGGATGTTGCTGCATTTGAAAGATTATTCAGTGATGATGTTTCATGTGGAAAGACTCCATTACTTCTGGTGGCCTATGCTGGTAAGTGAAATAAGAAAGAGTAATGAAGTAGGAAGCGCAGCTTGCGTTTCAGTTTCTGGAGAAGATATAAAAAAGGGTGGGGGATTGTTTTTTCTTGCCATTTATTTTGCGATTCTCCAGTGACTGAAACGCCAGCTCTGCTTGCTTGTACCAGTAATTAAGATTTGTAATACATATAGTATTGCAATAACTGTAACAATAATGCAAAATTGGATTAGTTAGTAAGTTACCAAGTTATTACTCACGGTATCAATTCTACAGTATATCCTGGTACATGTAGTCTGTCCAAATATGGAAGTTGACAGTTTTAACATGGAAAGTTACCCCTTAAAATGGCCGAAAACTTGAGCTGGAAGAAACAAAAATTCAAGATAATTTTGTCCAGTGTTTGGCATCTAGTAAAATAATTATTCCATTTATGCTATGAGCTTATGATGACGGACTCTAAGCTCTGCACCTCGTCCGCTATCTGAAAGCTTACGTGTATGTTCAACAGTGTTCATAGGGCAATCAACTGTTTTCTTTCTTTTAAATAACTCATCCATGGAACAAGTAAGTTCTGAGTTTTGCTTGTCCATAAACAATTTTCACTTGTCCAAAGAAAATACTTGTACACATATTTGCTTAAACTTTTGAAAATATCATGTCACAGTACTGTATATACCTGTTGAAGTCACATACACCAATTAACAAAGAGTTTCAAAGCAGCCTGGTATGTTCGCTGTGGTTATTTCCCTTGTTTAAAAACTCAGATTGTATGATGCATTAATTCTGCTCGTCCATGCGGAAAAGTGATTCAGCAAAATCGGTTGTCCAAAGCTAAAATAAGTTGACTCAAATGACCAGACGAGTGAAAGTTGACTGCCCTGCTTTATGGTATAATTGTTGATTAGACAAATAAAATGAAGGAGTCGGTTAAAAAACAGCCTAATTGACTATTTTTAGTGATTTTTCAACTACTGGGAAATTTCGGGGTTTTTCAGAGCCACTCTGTTTCCTAGGCATAGCAAATAGTTTCTGGTAGGTTGAGAGATACAGGTAATTGGAGAAGAGTGGTTGGGCAGGGTCCCTTTTGAAAGAACGACTAACCACAGCTAATCCAGGGGTTTAGTGATCAAACTATTGTGGCCGACACCCATTTTCTTCTTTCGGTTGTTGTATTAACACCTTTCTTTAGCATTTCTGTTTGTTGTACAGTTTGGCAGTGCAGTTTATGTGTGTCTAGATACTATTAAACAGTTTTGTGTCACTTAAATTCCAAGGTACTCCTCTTGCTGGCCACACAGACAATTTGGGCAGATTACGAGAACTGTGTACTCAGAATGGTCTTTGGCTGCACATTGAAGGGTACGAATGAAATTACGGCACTTACCCAGGCGCAACATATGTTGTACAGTATCAGTCATTTTGCACGGTAGGCTATTCTGATAGCTGAGCATTGTCGCACACGCTCGCACAGGGTCGGACACGGTTGCACAAGGTCGGACACGGTCGTACATGGTCAAACACGCTCGCACATGGTCGAACACGGTCGCACAGACGATCGTACACGGCCGCACAAAAAATCCTCAGCTGCCAGAATGGCCTACCCTCTCATTTTGCACATAAGTGAAGAGTAGCAAAGACAAATTTGTTTGTAATAACTCACAAGATTCTTCATGTTGTTACAGGGATTGTCTCATCTCCCATAACACTATTGGTTGTAATACAAAGGCCTGTCTTTTCTACAAGTTAATAAATTTGGCAGTCAGACCATTTATTAAAATACCGATGTTTACTTATTAATAAATCAGTGACATACATCTATGACAAACTACTTTTAGATGGTATATGTTTATTTCTAGAACAACAACATTTGTTTTGTTTGTTTTTGTTTTGTTGTGTCAACTTTATTGGGAATCTTACTACGTAAATAAAAATTTAAACAAGCAATGTTCGGAGAAGGACAAAAAAAAGAAGCAAGACTATCAAAGGGAAGAGGTACAAACGGGACTCGTGGTCCCATGCAGGGTACCCTCCCTAACAATTTAAAAATACTAAAGTAATGCAAATAAAAGGTTCCTCAAAGGTGTTTACATGGACAGTCTCGTACAGAGGACCAGGTGCATATCAAGTCAGAATTGAAGATTGAATTAAGCAAATCGAACTAATTGTCTTTTAGAAACATTTGAAAATGATCCGGGCTAGAAAAAGTACAGGTGTTAACTAGATTGCAGGCATAGTTCCAGAGTTTTACAATTCGGTTGAAGTAAGAGAACTGAAAAATGGTTGTCCTACAAAGCGGAACTTTCAGAAGAGTCATTTTTGTGTGTGGATGCTGTCATGTAGTTTTAAGAGAATACTTGAAGATACGCTCATTTTTACAGGTTTTACTCTGTATTTAAAATTACTAACTAGTTCTGATACAGTTGCACGAGTATAAATATGAAGATGAGTTTTTTTGTTTATTTGTTGCACAACAACAAAACGTTTTTCTTTTTCTTTTGTTTTCTAATATCGTTTTACAAGAAATACAGAAGAAAAAACACAGAGAGAAAGAACAAGAAGCATTCATAAACCTTTGATGATTAATACATATATTAGACACTTATAAAATATAAACATAAATTAAATTAAACTTAATTTAATTTTACACATGAACAAGCACATGAAAACGAATATGAATATAAATATAAATATAAATATAAATATAGATATAAAAGTAAGTTATTTTTCCCCAAAGTACATTTGTTGTTTTACATGTAGAACTAAAACAAGTATTTGTGTCGTTTGCTCTTGTTAATTTTTCATATTTTTGAGTTAAACTTCTAATTTTATCTCAACATTTGGTACATGTATGTTCTGGTACACCATATTAGTGTGGGACGGGTCACAGATACAGAGACCTTGTAGCGGACTTTGTGCCCGTTTATCTATGTACCCAGCGTGCTGGTAAATCCGAGTTTTAATATAATCAAGAAATTGATTTCTAGCGAAATAAAAATAGCCTACAACTGTAGAATTAATCTTGATTATTTACTAAGCCCTTTTTTGGAAATAATAGAGATTTTTTTCAAAGAATCCTTTGATCTCCGTTTCTTTTGTTTCTTTCTTGTGAGCACCGGTGTTATGACCATATTGTACAAATACATTAAAACTGTTTGTAAAGGTATTTGCTAGGAATATTTCAAAACCTAAATTTTAAACACACTGTTCCACTTCTGCATTGCAGGGACTCTCTGGCAACTGTTGCTCTTCATACTATTCCACCATCGCTAAAAGTAAGGAACACCATTTTTTTTCCTTATCGTTCACAGTTACATTGAAGATTAGAATTGAAATTCGGGAGAGAGAAAAAAAATAGAAAAATACTGATAGATTTCTAAAAACCTAGAATGTTCTTTTAGGCTCAAGATATGATTTGCATGTTACACATGTATTCTGGCCTTATTCACCTCTGTGTTCCAATACACGTCCAGGTTGCCCCATCAAGCGACAGCATGACGCTGAACTTAAGCAGATGGTTTGGATTACCAGCAGTGCCTTTCTGTGTATCCTTTGAAGAAAAAGTATAAGACACATTTACTATGGCATTGTGTAATGAAGAGTAATAAGGGTGCGTTCGAGTGACCTCAATCCGGCATAGGAATACACAAAATAAATTGGATTAGCCGTTTTATTGATTTGCTATTTAATTCTGGAATACTCGGAATGTATTCCAACCATTCTGTTCCTATGGCCTGAATGACTAGAATAAATCGGAATAATGATGTAATATCGTTCCGGCGAAGCTTGCTTTGAAAACAAAATGGCGACTGTCAGTGAAGAATGCAGAATAACTGGCTTGTGGGAGTTAAGCATTCATAGTGACGTTGCTTTTTGATCCTTCGATGTCGGCTACTCCTATCATTGAGAAACAGAATTCGCCCAGTGTTGGATTGTTCAAAGACTAAAAATGGAAAGAGAAAATAGATTAAAAACATGCAGCATTGTTCGAGATTGCGCATTAACAGCAGTTGAAATGTTGCATAAGAAAAGCTATTCCTAGAGTTGTCAGGAAGCTTGGAAAAACGTTGTTCTGTTGCACGGGACAGAGCAGCTATTCTGGAATAATCCAATGAGGTCAATCGAATGTAACTCAGTCAGTTTAGTCTAGGGTTACTGAGCATCTTAATTAAGAAAAATAAAGCTATTTTGGTAAAAGCTATTATGTTTGGCTAAGAAAACACATCTACAACTACTGCTAAATTTCTGCATTCTCAATGCAAAACACTATATATGGGTACGTATAAGTTTAAGATATAGTTGGCCACATCAAATTTGAAAGCTTTCTTGAGCATTTGCATTTTGAATAAGAATGCGAAGTTGGAAGGTCGATTATGTAAATAACAGCTGAAAATTTTTCTAAACTTGGGTCCAAACAAAATCAGCTATTGGTAAAATGTAGTAAATCACTAAACTAAAACCGGCGGTGCTTGCAATCCTCAATCTTCTTTTCTTTTCTCTCTTTAGTGTGTGTACTTGTAGAGTTTGTGATATTGGTGCATATTCCCTATCTCATAGGCAAGAAGATTGCAATACTGTTTTTTCCCTTTATCTTTGTTTACTTCGAATATGTCTGCACCACGTGAATGTAGTTTTTTTACACTTACACCATAATTTAAGTATATTTGATCAAATAATGTAGAAGCCTCTTTGTAGCAAACTGTACACAAAGCACAAGTTTCAATTTAAAATAGAAAGCTTAGAAAGTAGAGAGAACGTTTGTTTTTTCCTTGTTGTTTTGCTGTTAAGTTCTTTGACACGAATCTTAGACTTTCTTTAGAGCAAAGGATCCTATGTTGGCAGATGCAGCAGGTTTAAATAAGGCTGCTGTTCCTGAACGACTTACCCTCCTTCCACTGTGGATATCAATGCAATACATAGGTAAGTTACTACTCTTCCGTTAGGGATCCATTTTAGATCGATTTGTTTTGTGTTTAGTTTCTTATCTTTTTTATCTAACTGCCCGTCCATCTATCTATCTATCCGTTCATCCATCTATCTATCCATTCACCCATCCATCCATCCATCATCTATCTAACATGCAACTATATAAACTGTTGGTTAAATTAACGTGGATACTCAAGTGACTTTTGGTGTTAATGTAGAAAGTTATATGTATGTCATATAGTGACTAAAACGTACCTCTTGAATTGTTTCAACAACTGCCCACTAATGTTCTTCAGGTTTGGACAAAATGAGAGAGTTAATACTGACAACAGTTCAGCTGGTAAGTTTAGAAGTTTTAAACCATTTCAGATAGTGAAATACTAAAAAAAATATTTTTAAATGAATGGAAAGGTGCTTACTGTACAAGTCTGAGGTGTTGCATTGTTTTGGCCATTCCCGTATGGGAGAGAGAAAGCTTGAATTTTTCTGTTGAGGGTGGGACCGGACTTTGCGTTGTAACGACCTTACAACCGACCAAAGTGTTTGTTTGAACCCCTCAAATGCCTTTCTGCAGGCCTGGGTGTGATTTCATCATTGAATTAAGCAAAGTTTTATATCATTCGAAGTTACTGGTACCATCTATGTGAGAAGAAATTATATTCCAGAGGATAAAGGCCCAATGTCTTCTTTGTCATCCTTGTTGGTCGAAATTGACCCTCAACTTGACCCCTCCCCCCTTCAAAACGAAAATTGGAAAAATAACAACCAAAAGCTGTTTTTTCCAACTTTAAGTCTAAGGTGTCAAAGTAATTAAAATGAAATTTGCAGTACCTTTTATCCAATCCAAAATATATTCTTTGGCATTAATTGGGTGATGTCATGTATAATTTGTGTGTAATTAGTTGTGCAAATTAATGTTACCAAAAAAACATGCATTGGTTGCAAAAAAATCAGACATTGAACTTTGAGACGTTCTTCAGTTTTTTCGGATGTTTAGTATTCGAACACTTTTTCTTATTTTTGACCTTTTCTGCAAAATATTTTGGACACGTTGATGAAAGATACCTAAAATAAACTTACGCTACATAAAGTTAATTAGACTGAAGCGAAATCTCCCAAAGGAAGTGTCACTTTCCTGTCTGCAGTCAGATTGTTCATTTGCATTCCACTAACAACCTGTTGCTTATCTTTTTTCTTGCAGTCCCAACAGCTTTGCTTCAGTTTAGACAGTATCTCCAGTGTAAAGAGAATTGTGAGTATGAGCTAGAACTGCTACTATGCTTTTAAATACAAACAGCTAAGATCTTACAAAAAAGGCAAAATTTGCCAAGGTATCAGGGGTGTGGAAATTTTCTGAGAGCGAGCTAGCCCTTGGCTTATGAGGTCACAGATTTACTAGCCCGAAAGACTCAACTATTAGCCCAGGTCAATTACTGTAAATGACTTCAAACATGTTAGCCAGCCCAGAAGCTACACCCTACACCCCTGGGTGTTTGTTTGCCTCTTACAGTACCTAGTTAGAGTTAAACCCAACTTCAGAAAGAAAGACAACGGAAGATTTGGTTGGGTTAGGGTGGTAGAAGTTGTCGCCCAGCCTTGTCAGTCTTCCTAATTTTTGCGTGTTCAAACACTAATTTCTTGGAAACACATAAACAAAACTCGTTTAAATTCCAGTGAAAATTCGAATAAACTCTGTCACGCTTTTTTGACTTGCCGGTTTTGTTGGCTGAAATAATGAAATCGTTTTTTGTTCTTTCTCTGTACAGTAAAAACCCGCATATAAGAACCAAAATTTTTTCGAGTTAGGCTATGCAGGTTCTTATATAAATGGTACCCAACTGTAAAGTTAAGCTACTTAGGTTCTTAAATAGGTTCTCATTTTCAAAAGAAATATTGTTTGAGTGGGTGTGACCAATTTGTAGGCCTCTTGGTTAATAGTATTACGCTTTTGTATGAATTTCTGAAAAAAGAACCTGTTGCAAATTTAAGACTCGGACAGGTTCTGATGAAAAGGGGGTCAAATTTTGCAATCTTAGCCTAGGGGTTCTTAAGATCTAGGTTCTTAAATGTAGGTTTTTACAGCAGTTTTCTATGGTTTGTTACAAAACTGAGCTCAACTGCTATAGTTGGGATTAAGCCATATCAAACACATGCTTGATTAAATCGGGAAACTTTGTGTACGGTGATAATTGAGGAAAATCAAGTTACAGAGTAAACGGAGCTTCAAAGATTTAGGAGCTGGAGATTGAACTATTTTGTAAACAATTAGATATTCTAAGATAGTTTTTGCATTTCACAGCAAGTTATTTCGTAAATATCTATAGACTGAGACTGAAGCTGAAGAGAAGTATTTTTAAGTTACTTCTACCATTCTTTCCGTTTCCGTAGGTTCAGTCACATTATATGTCACCAGTGGTAGTTTTTCGGTATAGAGCCAAGCCAACCAGACTTCCAGTCAAACAATCCGGCCACAGTAGCGAGGGAACGAGTGATGGTGGTGATGATGACGATGATCAAGGTAAATGGATGAGTGACTATGTTATCTAGGGGTGCACTTTGCTGTGCGACACTAGGGTACGCTAAAACCTATGGCCACGGGAGGATGTTAGATTTCCTTATCCAGGATTGCACTATGTTGTTGGACTATAGGGTGCGCCCAAACCAATTTCCCTGGATACTGTAGGTGATAATGTTTGTGTTACTAAAGTTGACGACGAGTGTTACTGTTATCGCTGATGGTGATGATGATTAGTATATAATGACCAAAAAAGAGGTGTAACTCAATTGCGGCTCAGTTCAAACGAGACCAGCGAAGAGTCACAGCTTGCTTCTTACTCATTTTCCCCTTGAATAGTTAGAACCTTGGACTTGCCTACCAACTTCTGTTGTTTCTGCCTCTGACATCAAAGACTTTAGGGCCTCTGCCGTACTCTTCTGTACTCAGTTCAAACAAGACTAGCGAAGAGTCACAGCTTGCTTCTTACTCATTTTCCCCTTGAAAAGTTAGAACCTTTGACTTGCCTACCAACTTCTGTTGTTTCTGCCTGTGACATAAAAGAATTTAGGTCCTCTGCCGTACTCTGCATCCCAGACATTAGAGTACCATACCATCTGCGACGACTTTAAACCTGCTGACTGCCCCCTAG
>JAOBRG010278204.1:0-16115 GCA_027574985.1 Umimayanthus nakama | reverse complement strand
TTAAGTTTTTTCGAAAAAAGACCATACCAACATTTACATGTACTCATGTAAGTTTACTTTTTATAACTTATATCAGGCAGTAAAACACTGACAGTAAATGTAACTTTACAAGTTGAATTAGGTTCTCACACACCAACTGGAGATATTGCCAAGCAACATAATCACTTGACCTTTATTGGTACTATAACAGTAAACTTCTGCGTAGTGACAAACGCAATGTCATGACACTCACCCTTAAGCAAAACAATATGTGACAACAGTAATAACATGACAATCTAATTCCTACCTACAGAACAGGGGTGAGTGGGTAGGGGTGAGACAACAGTGTCGCAACTAGAAAAACCGAATTTTTCAACAAATGTGTGATCCTCAAACTAGAATCCAGTTTCCCTTTTGTGGTAAGAAAGCCTTTTCAGCTTCTTTTGTGCCTCAGCCAGCAGAATAAAACACACTACTGGTGTGTGTGTGTGTGTGTTTTAAATGTTGATTTTTGTTATCCTATCAGATAGAAGAAGTGGACATGCTGCCTCAGTTCCTCTATGCCGACTACAAGTGGCTTGTGGATTACTCAGCAGCGGCACTGGTAGTGAATGTGTTGATTGAGGTTTTGGCCTGGCTGTGGCCTGCTGTGTACACACAAGAGTTTAACCTGTCGCTAGTCTGGAATGTGATGGCTGTCATATTCACTGTGTATCCCTTTTGTTGTTTTGATGACTGGCAGCAAAATCAGCCTTGCTAGATTTATTTGTTTCATACAGTTTTAAATAAGAGCAGACCATTTGGGTTTTTTTGGGGGGGAGGGGAGTTAAAATTTTGGATAAAATATTCCTGTGCAAAGTACTGTGAAGCAAGAACAAAAGTCATGCTTGATATGGTCTGTATCACCCACCAGTTTTTGATTGGAAAAAATATCTGCCTCCTGTAAATGGGGAAAAAATTGGCACTGACAGAATTATCCGACCCACCCCTGCCCCTCAAAAGACAAACTTAATGGTCAGCTCCTTAATATAGCTAGTACGGAAAGGTACTGTGCTGTATGGTTTATGAATGTCATTTTGCCTTACTGCAAAACTTGTTGGTTTCAATTGTAGCATGAAGTCTATGCCGGGTGCATTCGATCGACTCCATTCTAGAATAGGAATAAACAGAAAAAAAACTTTGTTCAGATTACTATTAGTTAGCTAGTTGTTTGTTTTTTGAATCGTGAGAGAACTTTGAAATTTTAGTCTTATTCTGTAATACCGGTAAATTGAATAGGGTCAATCAACTGCACTCTAAGTTGGTCTGAAAGCAAGTGAAGATTTCTTAAAGCATGCTACACACCTTCACCAAATCACCAAAATGATTAAGGAGTTCTTGGGTTTGATTCCTCATTCGGCCATTTTAACCTTTTCAATAAACTACTTTTGAGAATTCGGAACACTTTTTGAGAAAATTCCATGTGGTATGAAGATTTCATGTTGAAGTTTTGTTATCACTTACATGTAATAACATGACAAGATACTCTTTGATTACCGTAAGAAAGGACAGATTGTAGTCATATGTGTACCTGCAAAAAATATTTAGCTCCTAGTTATGGAATACATCTGCTGCATCCATCAGGGCCTGGAAGAGGGTTCCTGAGCCCGCATTCCAACTACTTTTTCTTATGAGAATCCCACATTCCACTTTCTTTTCATACTATTATCCTGCATCCCAGGCCCGATTGTAACAAATCCCATTTCCCAGAAGCAGTTAAATCTTGCACCATTTTATTGAATTGCTTTGAATACCCTTCCAGACCTTGCTCCATTTGTTTTGACCTTGAGCAATATTATGAATTTATGTTTCCAAGTCCTGCCATCCCACTCTGTTGATACTGGAATAACACAACTGCCAAGTTTTGACAATAAAAATGTATGAACTTTTTTTCCCTTCCCCTCCCCCTCCTTCCCAAACTACAAAATGCATTTATATTCGATCCTAAAAGTAACTCAAGGAGTGTACCTCCAAGTTAAAGGCTACTGGGAATGTGCCGCTGGATGGGGTCACATTTTCACAACTAGTTTGACTATAATGGTTTACATTTTTGGTAGAGTTAATACTAGAATGGGATTGCTCATTTTCTGAGTTTCTTGGAAAAGAAAATTCTGATAATCAGAGATTTATAAATAGGAAGATTCGCAATTAAAAATCCTTAATGAAATGCAAACAGCAAAGTGTTGTGTTCACTGACAGCAGCATATTGGAGGGGAGACGACACGGGGGAAAGATCCATGTGCATTATATTTGGACTGTTTTTCTTTGTTGTCTCCATGGCTGTACTTGTTGTCGATGAGTCACTTTTGGACTTTGGACTGGAAACAGGTAAGATTGCCAGGTCTACCCTAATGTGTAGTGTGAATTCATGTACAGCTTTTGAGAACAAAAAAAAATAGCCACTCTTTAACCCTCAAAAGGTTAGGGGGCAATTGGGTAGTACTCTGTTACAAAAAAAACTCTCCCATATATAACAATGTCATACTAAACACCTTCCCAAGAATGGCAGGGATAAAGCACTTATACTTGTAAGCGTGAAAAGCTTTAAATAGCACGACCAGCAGAATTTTCAGTTAAAAATCTCTGCTTGTGTACCTGTTCCGGTTTTAGGCAGACCTGATGAAGAAAAAGTGTTTTAACTTAGAACATTTGAATGTTATGGAACATTTGTGTTTGGCTTTTGTTATCAATTATCTAAGAATTTGGTATTCCAAAGTTGAAATCTTCTTGTGCATTCAAGCTTTATATTAATAGTTGTCATTAATATTAGGATATGATGCCTTTTCTGAAAAAGCTGCTTCATTCCTGAAGAAACAAGAGTTTTCAACAAGGTTGGTAACGGTTTACAGTACAACTGAATTTAATTTGATTAAAATTCGTGTTTCTATCTAATTTTATAAATATAGTTGTTCACCATTCTGTGACCGTCAAGTTTAAAATGCAAGTATTAAAAAAATGAAAGAAACTCTAGCTTTCATATACACAAAGCGTACATTGGCTAGAAAAGCTTTTCTTGTCTAGCCCCAAAGGATTGCAACCAATGGTACTGCAAATACAGTAAGTTCTGATGCACTACACGTGTTTATTGATACATGTATACATGTACATACCTTCCAACCGTTCGATTATACAGGACAGTCCTGATATTTGATTTTCAAAACCGCCAAAAATTGGTATGTCCAATTTTCGTGAACCTGAGCTGATAAATATTCCTGTTTTTAAAGTAATTTTCAAGGTACATAAATCAGTGCATTTATTTTCCCTTGTCTTTCTCTAAAAACTAAGAAGAATTTTCCTTTATCAAACCGAACCGTATGTACATGTATAATTACTTATGTGTAAGAGCAATTTTGTTATAGTTGTCCTGGAAGTGGCACTGTAAAAGTAATTATTGGTTTGTTTAAAATAATCCTTACTGTTGTTGTTCTTATAAATAAGAACGGCAGAAGAACCATTGAGGCTGAAATTCCCTAAAAACTTAAGAACAGTGAGACTTGGCCAAAATTTACTGTAGTTTCTAGCAACAATCTTCTTTTGTTTGCTTACAAGTAATCATTGTAATTTTAACTGTAGCTCTGCAGGTTTCGACAGTAACGCTGGCCCGATGGCCCGAACGCACTTTTTGCCCCGTCGGCCCAGTACGGGCCAGTGGGTTTTGAAAAATGGTTGCCAGATTGGGCCACTCTGTCATTTGGAAAGATTTGGTATCATCCAAAAGAACTAGCAAGTTCTTGGTTAAAGGAGACTAGAAAAAGGAAAAAAGCTGGGTGTTAAACTCGTCCGATCTTATCTCTTGTTTGCTGAAATCGACAAGCAAAGTGACAAGATCTGTGAGCTAATTTTGGTGAAATCAACGCCAAGGAAATAGTAAATGTCCAACATATACACTGCTTAGGCTTGCGTTATCAAAACGAATCAAAAGACAATTTGAACTCGACTTTAAAAGATGTCCTGTCAGATAGTGACACTGAGGAGTCAATAGGGTGTCACAAACTGTTGAGGTTTTGTAATGAAACAAAGGTGCTTTCAAGTAACAGTGTTGTAAAATGGCGTGTATTGATTTAAGTTTGGTCAACGGAATGTGCACCGGAGCACGAATCTTGTGTGCCTCTTTACATGATCCACTATGACGTCAGAAATTGATAGGTCATTTATGGCGGGACACTACCTAGAAACTAACAGTACACAAGAACTTGTGGAAAATTCTGCAAAGTTTTATTTATTCAAACGATTTGCCACGGGAAAAAGGTCTCAAAGAAATAACTATTTTTCTGAAACTGAAACCGTTTAGATGTACACAGGGATCACAATGCCAAAACAACATTTATCAAACGCATAGTTGTTCGTAATCCGTAAACAAGAATACCCGTAGAAACATAACCATCAGAATTTGACCGGGCCAGTGCTCTTTGAAGCTGGACAGGTAAATCTTGTCGGTTATGGGTTCGAATGAACAGTAACTTCGGATGCTTGTTGTCGAGCCCTGATCTGGGGATATCAGTTCCAGTAAGAGCGAATCCATGTAGTCAAGTGTGACTAGTCAACTCTTATAAGAGAGCTCAAGCAGCAAAAACGTAAGCGTCAACCAGAACGTTACAAGACAATAGACTTATTATTTTATAGGGTATAGTGACTTCGTGTGGGATGCAGCAAGCTGGCCTCCTTTCCGTCACCATTGTTAGGAAACAGTACATGAAAAGCTCAATTTAGGGGTTTCTAAAAACACACCTTCACATAAAACAGACCTGGAACGAATGGGTTGTACAAACAAGAAAAAAGGAAAGTTAAAAATCCAGCAGCCGCTTCATTGTCGCTCACCTCCTATTTGTTAAAGGCCCCTGGTACATCTCTTAGTCTTTATGTTATAGAGTTGTTCTTGACACTTTTGTATTGGAAATCATACGACTTTTCTCGTTCGATTTAGAATTTATTTGCACTTGTGAGTTTTTTAAAAAGCTCAAATTGCAAGAGCCGGTCTTTTTAATAATAAACATGAAAAAAGTTTCAACGCGCGCGCCGTACGTACATGTACAAAGATTTGGATCGGACGAATAAATTTATTCTGATGGGCAAACCATAATAATAATTTACAACTTTCCGTCTCCATTTTGTTCTCTTGTGTTTTGAAAATGGAAGTTCATGAAAAATATCCTGAACTGAATAAGTTCAAAATTGTAAACGAGAAAAGTCTGAAGAAAATTTGCACTGTTAACTTTTTCTGCACTGAATTAAGAAAAACTGCACTGCTCTCAGCCAATCAGAGTCCAGAAATTTTTTCATGTATATGACTGAAGGTGTTATTGTTTGCTTCTAGAGAGCCTGCACCAACGTGGGTGTTCAAACTCTGCTTAGCTGTGGCGTCATCGCTTCTCGGAGCCTTCCTAAGCTTCCCTGGTATAAGGCTTGCCAACATGTATCTGGACTCGCTGTTCTACTGTAAAGAAATGCCTTACATGACGTAAGTACTTCTTTCTACATGTACATTTTCAGTTGAAGACATTAGCCAACCCACATAGGCTTTGCAAGGCTATTTCACCAAACCTATGCAAACCAATAGATACCTATCAACCTATCTAGTTCTAGTGACATTTTAAGTTGAACTAAAACTACAAAATACTAAGTAGCCGTAGGTGCCACATCGTTAAAATCGAGGTTATATAGGCAAGTGGTAAAATTGTCAAAACACTACACGGAAAATTCAGAGTTTCCAGTGAATTGGTGTCTACTTTTTGCCAGCAAGCAAATTCTAGAATGAACTACTAGATATGAAAGTACTTTTCATCTTCTTTTGCTACCTCATTTAGTTTAACTATGGGCATACATGATACTTCTATAGGGCTGTGAACAAATCGTAAGACGCTATCTTTTTAAAGTGAAAGTTGATCCATGTGAGATGAAACTCTGCTAAACTCATAATTTTCTTCTGTTGAGCATAACCAAGGATCAGGTGAGGAATCACGCCAGTCAAACTGGTTCTATTCAGGTTTTACGGCATAGTTGGCTTGTAGCAGTTAGACCTATTTAATCCAGTTTAACATATTCAGTTTTCTTATGTCGCTTGTTGGTTTAAATGATGTGTGTTTAGTTGAGTTTGTTTTTTCTAAAGTTCTGAAATTGCAGCATGCACATTAGAGTTGCTCACTGTAAAACATAGGAATTACCTTAAAACCTATTTGAGAAATCAAGATGCTGGCAAAGTCGTCGATTCTGTTAGCAGAGTAGTAAACCAAATGCTTGAGAACCAACCCAAACAACTTTGTGTCGATAAAACCCAGTTGCAACCAAACAAGAAGAAAATGCGATCTAGCCAGAACGACTCACCGGTTTGGAATGCAGTCGCTTTGATATTTTATATGTGTTGCAGAGTTACATCTACCACGACCCTTGGAAATCTGGAGAGTCTTGTGATTGAGAAAGGAACATCCCAGGCCCTGGAAAGTCTTTGAATTTGGAGTGCGGTCCATGAAAATCCTAAAATGGGCAAAATGTTTTCCTTTTTACTCCAAGAAATAAAAAAATGAGCCGTTTGTCCAACCAGACATGGAACCTTCGGTGTAACAATGTTTAAGGCCAAAAACAGTTTTATTATAGAATGTTTTATTTAAGGACCTTGAACTTGCTCGCAAAGGTCCTGAAAGGCCGGTAAAATTCCTTGAATTTCACATTAAGTTAACAGTGGCAACCCTGGTTTTAAAAAATCTTTATCTTGTCTCTTTTCAGAGTCCTATTACACAGCAGTTTCGTGGCACCACTTTTCATCAGCTTGTTATGGATCCGGCCGATTATCCAAGACCCGTTGGTATCAGGTTCATGGCATGAAGCAAAAGGCTCGCCAATGTAAGTTTAACGGTTGGGGACATTACATTAGGTGCTTACTATCGGTGTTGCTTATTCATTTTTTCGAATTTTGATTTATTTTAGCCGCTGTCCTCCCAAAATCTAGATTAGGCCACATCTGTTTGGTACTTACTTAAAAAAGGAAGGAGGAAATGAATGAAGGAAGGAGAGAAGGAAGGAAGGAAAGAAGAAAGGAAGGAAAGAAGGAAGGAAGGAAAGAAGAAAGGAAAGAAGAAAAGAAAGAAGGAAGGGAGGGAGGAAAAAGGAAGGAAAGAAGGAAGGAATGAAGGGAGGGAGGGAGAAAGGAAGAAAATAAGGAAGGAAGGAAAGAAGGAAGGAAGGAAGGGAGGTAGGAAGGAAGGAAAGGAGGAAGGAAGGAAAGAATGAAGAGAGAGAGGGAGATAGGAAGGAAAGAAGGAAGGGTGGAAATAAGGAAGGACGGAAGGAAGGAAGGGAAGAAAAAAGGAAGGGAGGAAGGAAGGAAGGAAGGAAGGGAGGAAAGAAGGAAGGAAGGGTGAAAAGAAGGGAGGGAGGAAGGGAGATAGGAAGGAAAGAAGGAAGGAAGGAAATAAGGTAGGACGGAAGGAAGGAAGGAAGGGAGGAAAAAAGGAAAGAAGAATGGAAGGAAAGAAGAAAGGAAGGGAGGGAGGAAAAAAGGAAAGAAGGAAGGAAGGAAAGAAGGGAGGAAAGAAGGAAGGAAGGGTGAAAGGAAGGGAGGGAGGGAGGGAGATAGGAAGGAAAGAAGGAAGGAAGGAAATAAGGTAGGACGGAAGGAAGGAAGGAAGGAAGGGAGGAAATAAGGTAGGACGGAAGGAAGGGAGGAAGGGAGGAAAAAAGGAAAGAAAGATGGAAGGAAAGAAGGGAGGGAGGGAGGGAGGAAAAAAGGAAAGAAGGAAGGAAGGGAGAAGGAAGGGAAGAAGGAAAGAAGGAAGAGGGATATGTTTTCACGCAATGAGAATTGTTGTTTGGGAATGAAAAGTTTTAGTTGGATCACTTGTGTATTTTGCCCGAAAAGCGAGCATGTAGTTAACCTCCGAGAGTGGCGTTCAGTACTATTTAGAGAACTCATGTTTTAACAACATAGACTGAGTCCAGTGTTTAAATCCATTATATAAAACAAAAGTTAATGTGACCATCTCCAGAACTTGCGTTGTCTCAGTGTGCAGTTCACGCAATAAAAACCATTTCTGACTGGTCCACTCTAAAAACAATACGTTTTAAGGAGCAATGCATTGAAAAAAATTGAAAGCTTTCTATTCTTCTGCTATAGTTTGCTTTCCCAACATAAGAATTTTTAGATTTTCATACTGAGAGTACATCAACCTTTACACAATACGTTTTTAAGAAATAAACATAAAAATATTTTTAAAGCGCCATTTCTTTTGTGCTAGAAGATTTTGTCCGATCATGAGACTACAAAACAACAGCTAGCAAGGGGTTCTAATATTCTACGCTCCATACATGGAATTTCTGTTACATTAAATAAAGGAATGTCATAATAGTCGCTAAAATTGATAAAATATGAGTAAAAGGCTAAAACTTTGATAAAATGTTAAAAAAAAATCAAAAACGTTTTCGACTGAAAAGTCATTATCAGAGATTGTGGATGTTCGAACGAAGAATGAATTCAGATTTTGAACAACAAAACCAAATCTTGATTCTTGGGCAAAACGCTTGACCTGGTTTGACTGTAAGAGCATTCTGCATGCCGTCAAAAGTTTAAAAGTGAAATGTAGCGTGTAGTGTCACGTGATCAGCTATCATAGTACATAATAAATGCATGTCATACCCAGTCTACGAGGTTTTACTCTTGGATAACTAAGACACGAAAGAAACTCCACCCCTCCCCCTCCCCCCCACAATAAGGCATTTTTGTTATTTTTCATACCGATTTGCTTGTGTGGAAGAACCTCGTAACGCGGTTTACCACAGACATCCCCTGTACGAAATGCTTGAAGGTTGCATGAACCCTGTTCTAACACAATATCGATTCTGCATTAAAGACTAACTGAACAAGGTTTTCACGATGTGCGCGCTGGGCTTGTGATAGCAGTGTGTGTGTTGCGGCTGAGCCTGACATGGCGGCACCTGCAGTCTTATTTAGACATGGCCCAGGAGCGTGTTGAGAAGATGGGGAGAGAGACGGGCCGGATAACGAACGTGGAGCTGCAAAGAAAGGTCCGTAACAAACCGTCTTTACTGGTTTGATGATGTAGTTTTCCCTTTCGTTAACAATCGATGCCGTTTGGCATTTCGGTGGTCTGTTCAAGACGAAGACGAAGTTAGTCTAGACTGCAAGCAGTCCCTATTTTTCTTTTGAGTTCGTCGAGCCGCGGAAAGACAGTGAATGCGCGCGCCAGCGTTCGCTCTCTTTCCGCGGCTCGACGAATTCAAGAGAAAAAATAGGGACTGCTCGCAATCTAACGAAGTCCTGGTAGCTGCTGAGTACAATGAATACTAGAACAAATGTTAATTCTAATACTAGTATTAATACTAATGCTTTTGCTGATGCTAATACGCATACTTACACTACTAATAATACTAACACTATATACAGCAATTACTAATATTAATGCTTATACTTGTTACCGGTACTTATAATACCTATTATAAAAATAGTATTAACGTTACTACTAATACTAACACAGCAATGTTAGTAACAAATATAATATTAACACTAATACCGATACTACTAGTAATATTGTCAGATGTGTGTACAATAGTGCCCCACTATTCGTGTGTACATGTACAGTACAGTTGTGTGATTTGTTTTTCCAACCTACAGTTATTTACATTGTACAGTTTTTCCTGTTATTTCAGGTGGCACGGGTGTTTTTCTATTTATCGGCAGCTATCTTGCAGTACCTGGCACCGATTTTTCTGCTGCTTTTTCTTGTGCTCATGCTGAGGGTCGTCAGTAAGTACAAGATAGAGAGGTGCAACCCTTTCAACCCAAACCACTTTATTATTTTAACTAAGATATGTGAGTTCTAATATTTTCCACACAAAATAAGTTGTGTGATGAGCATAAAGCAAATGATCATACAGCAAATCTTGCTAAGATGAAAAACAGATTTCTCCTAACCTGTTTAAACAATGAAACTATAGAGACAGTTTAGGAGAATTCAGCAATACATTATGTGGCGTGTTTGGGGCTGGGTGGGTTAAAGGCTTTGCTGGTATTTTAAAAACCTCAGACGTTTTTAACTACGGGGTTAATTTAGGAGTTTTTGTTATTTTTTATAAACTTCCGTTCAGCTCACAGCAAAAATAAAACCGGCAAAAACAAAAAAATCCAAATTTATATTATATTAGACTGTATGTGGGGCTGACGAACGGACAAGTCACGTCTCAAGTAAGGTTCATAACATTAGCGACATTAAGATCGACGTATTTAAAAAACACCGCAAACCGCAAGCCGCAGGTCGAAGAAAACATTTGGCATTTAAGATTCGGGTTTGTTTCTGTTGACGAGGCATTTTTACTGGAATTTAGAGAAATGACTATTAAAGAGCATATTTTATGCAGAAACAAACTATTGATATATCCAGGCTTTGTAAGTAATCAAAAATTTAGCGCCAAAACACAAATAAACCGCTGAAATTGTCATATTTGCTGCGTATTTAAAATTTAATGGGCACCCGACTAGATTAGCTCTCAAAGTTATTTCGGGTGTCCATCTACTATTCAACTTTCCTAATACTGTCATCTGTCTACATGTGTTATATCTTTCAAACTAAGTGGAAATAAATAATTGTTGTTGTTGTTGTTTATTTGCTTTTCATTGTTTGATCATTCCAAGTGCAGCATTTTGAATCGCAAAAATTCGTCTCCCAACTCCTTTTTGAAAATAAGCAAGCTACTTGTTGAGGAGTTGGCAGATGACAAAAGTTGAATAGATACTTTTTACGTGGGTTTGCTGAGTTAAAAAGATTGAAAACCCTTGCCGTATTTCACTTACGGCAAAACAGACTTCCCGAGGTTGAAACTTGAACCGCGAACGTCAAACTGCGCGGCAAGAGTGAGGTCACGTGACATCTTGACGCTTGCCGTTTAAGCGTTGGCACGAATCGCGAATAAACTTCAATCTTAATGACACTATTAAAAAGCTGTATGCTATATAAGTTTCTTCTATCATTATTATTATTGTTGTTATTATTATTATTATTATTATTATTTTTTATTTTTATTGTTAAAGTTATTATTATCGTAATTGTTGTTTAAGTTGTTGCTCAAGATGTTCCCGCTGGTAATAACTTTGCAAAGTAACAATTGACAAATTTGTGAGCGTTGGATGTTTTTGTTGCATGAAAAGCCCTTAGAGATACTACGCTTTAGAGAACTCCGTGCTGTATAAACGACTCTCCAATCGAATTTGTGAGACCTGTGTGGTTTGATCTGTTGAGCTAGCTGGCAACTTTATGTTTAAATTCTTATAATTTTCCAACCCACAGACGTCACTGAACAGGATATGAATGCAACTCCGCAACTTTCCAACCTCCAGTACGCGGAGTTCCTATCAAATAGCACTCGGGAAGCTGCTCTGAGCCTGCGAGCAGTGTTCAGCCCTTTGCTCGCCAAGGGTTTGTTGTCATATCTTGTGTGGTGGGTGTGCAGTGCCTGGTTCCTTACCTCCGTCTTCGGAGTTGTGTACCTTAAGATGTTCGTCAAGATATGATCCACAATACACTGCGAACAACAGCTGTGGCGTTGTGTTCCACCAGCAGAACTCGGCAACACCTTCCACGGCTCGATATAGGGTCATCTGGATTGAATCAATGTTTTACCACCTGCGTCAGTCTACACAGACCTTCAATGGCAGATGCGAGCGATCACGGTGACTCCAGTCATTCGCCGGCCCGTTTTTTAAAAGATCTCGTTTGTTGGTCTGGTGAGCCAAGTGGCAGGAAACGGGGTTCAGCTAGAGAAAAAGAGAGATCGAGATAACCCAAGTCGAGATGAGGTGGAATGCAACTGAGACTGCATCGAGTAGAAACTAGCGCACTTGCTTTAAAGGCCTGGGCCCGGTTGTACGAAGAGTGGATAACTCTATCCAGCGGACAAATCCTTATCCAGTGGATAAAATTGGTGCGTTGTCCAATCAAAATCAAGAACGCATAAATTTTATCCACTGGATAAGGATTTATCCAGTGGATAAAATTGGTGCGTTGTCCAATCAAAATCAAGAACGCATCAGTTTTATCCACCGGATAACACTTTATCCGCTGGATAAAGTTATCCACTCTTCGTACAACCGGGCCCTGGTTTTACACAATAGTTTTCGTCCCGGGAAGAAAGTCATCCGGGGATAAACTCGTTCCAGTACCTAGAAGATTACCTTGCTACTGTTTACGTGGCTTTGTGACGTTATCCCGGGATAATCTCATCCTGATCCCAAGCAGCGGGATGAACTGACATCTCGGGATGGGGAATTCACTGTCAATTGAACAATCTCTACCGGGACGAATACCACAACACTTTCAAGGCGCGGGCGGAAAGAAATTGATTCCGGGCGGAATCAGTTTATCTCAGGCGTGATGTCGTGTCGGGTTTCCGAGGTGAATCCCCGTATGTAAACGAACTCCCCGAGTTCTCATGTAGAGGGCTCTTTAGGAAGGGTTCGTTTGTGATTGTTTTGGTATACGAATATCTAACGTGATACTCGACTAAGGCGGTCGTTTGGAAGATGTCTCAGTTCCGGATCCTCTTTTTTGCTCCAAGAGGGAGAATAATCAGAACAGTGTATTGCAGAAAGATGAAATGATCCAGAATGTGGCTCAAACGAACACCTGCCAAGCCTTTTCCTCGAAACAGGTTTTCTATGGACACAGTTCTTCAAAACATTTGGTAACTTGGCTTCGGCTATGTCATCTTATTAAACCCTTTCATTCTCATCGCGTTTGTACTTTCTCCTTATGTTATCGGTTTGGAGAACTGAGATAGCTTTGAGAACTGGAGAACTCACCATCTACTCCAAATTCTTGAAGCTAAAATGTAAAGCTTCATGCAAACGGACACAGCATCGTTGGCCAACAACACACAACATTGATGGTTCTAACATTTTGCGTCCGTTTGCAAGGAATCACAACAATGTTTGCACTTGTTGCGTATAGTTTGAAACTGATCAAGTTTTTGGCGTAACAAGTCCCGACATTTCTATTGTTCTGTGACTGGCGGAGCGTAGCGCAACATTGTTGAATTCGTTTGCATGGAAGCACATTGTTGCCCTCGTGAAAACGTCTGCGCACGATCAGAACAACCTTGAAATCAGGGTTGCCACGGTCCTTGAAAATCCTAGAAAGTCCTGGAATTGGCAAAAGAAAATTTCAGGCCCTGGAAAGTCCTTGAATTTGGGTTGCGGTCCTGGAAAATCCTGGAATGAGCAAAATTTTTTCACCTTTAACTGCAACTACTAATCAAAATGAGTAGTTTGTCACAACCTGCCTGCGTCGCAGACAGTTGTAAACATTGACATGTAAAACTAATTGACATGTCCGGCTGCCGCGCAGGCTAGTCACAACCAGCCATCAAACTTTTGATGTAACAAAGTATGAAACCCAAAGCAGGGACTTGATTTTTCCCCAGAAACAAGTCTTGTAAAGCTCGTTGTTAAATTAATATAACAAAACAAAACTTTTTTTTGGTAAGGAAGGTCCTTGGTTTTGCTTGAAAAGGTCCTGAAAAGTCCTGGAAAAGTCCTTGAATTTCACATCCAGTTAATAGTGGCAACCCTGAAAATCTTCGTTTGATATTCAGAGCATTGCCTTGTAACCCCCTGTCTTCAGTTCGCGAACGATGTTCTTGAAGTACCCCTTCTCTTCCCTACGTCTTGCGATGCCTAGCTTTCCTCCGATGGTTTTGTCTATTCTGTAACAGCCTCGCCAGTGGCTCTGTCGATTTATAGTGCATGTTTTGTCTAATCTGAAGTAGCTTCGCCAATGGCTAAAATGGCTTTGTCGGTTAATAGTGCATTCAACTTGGCTTGTAACAGGAAAAGAAAAAAATGGCGCACGGCGCAAAACTTACAAAGAATAGAGGGTAGGATTGATGCACGAGAATGCATCACTTCTTTAGACGATCACTAACAATGTTGGCAGTTGTTGCGTTCGTTTGCATTCACCACGCAGCAAGTGCCAACGACTCCCAACTTTGTTGGGCTAACAGTGTTGTGTCTTGTAGCGTCCGTTTGCATGGGACTTAAAGAACCTTTCCACTTACGGATAGGAAATTTATGGAGCCAAGCAATAGGAACATGGGCGTCAGTTTTTTTTAAAAAAGCGTCTTTTGGAGCACAAGCCTTTTTACCCCATCCCCCCTTTGGAAATATCTGGTCCATCTCTTGAAATTCATCAACTTTCATTTGAAATTTCGGGAGTGAAAAGGTTATAACGCTTGTGGTATTCGCAGTGCTGTTATGAATCAAGCTGCTAGAAATGGAGACTTATAGTAGACACGGAAGGTATTTTCTTGTAAACGATCCCTCTCATCACGAGGGACCATTATTTTTAATTTAGCGGAACAAGAAGAAAACGTTCAGTAAGAGACAAAACATTTACATTTAGTATGAGAAGCGTCTTGCCCAATGAATGTTTTTGGCTACTCGTCCTCATAATTATCAACAGTTTTTCTCGAAATATTTTCGCAAAAAAAATTGACTTTGGTTGTGTTCCTTGCCCGTTCATGCTCAGTTTTGGCTGTTTGTTACTGACTGCAATTGTTTTGATGTGCCACTGCCCAACTGGTATTGCTGTAACAGGGCGAACTTTTGTCGACATCCTTAACAGTTATTGTTGCGTTATCTTTATAACGGCAAGGTGGCGCCATTGTTGAAGCTTATTTTAAATATTGTAACAACATATGTTGATTTATAACAAATCAACACAAGATATATTGCCGGCAGTTGCTTCGATCTAATTCGTGCAAACATTAATTTGCACCTTTGGATCTTTGGATAAAAAAGGTCAAAATGGCGGTTTATTGTAGACAAGCAATGAAGAAAAATAATTTTCACAACTGGCGGATTCCGGTTCGAGCAATACTGGTCTTGTTCGTCGTTTCTGCCGTTCCGAGTCGGTAAAATCGCGGCACAATTTGGTGAGTTTTTGGTCTGCCAGACCCGCGACAACTTCCGGAAACTTAACCCTAAGATTCCTCGCCGTTATCCTCTTTTTCGGGTTTGAACAAATACACACTTGGAAGGTGTGCAGAATGTTTGTAAGGTGCTGGGATCCAAAAATTTGCGATCCATTTCACCCCTTTCTTGATAGCACACCCCCCGTGGATGCTGTACAAGTCTCTCTCGCCCATCCACGTGTTGTCGTTGTCAAGGTGATGGTTGTACCAGAAGACCGCTGTTCCTTTACGTGGGCTCAGTACAAGTTTGGACTTGTGACAAAACTCGCTCAAGTTGAATAAATCTGTTTCGTTGTCCTTTCGTGCATCATCAACAACCTGTTGGACAAAGTTAATGAAAACAGTAAAAACTCTGGCTGCGAACTCTGTTCATTTTGTAGCTGCATATCGGCCTGATTTGAAGCAAGCAATTGAGGGGGTTGGGGGGGGGATAACCGGGAGGGACTTCCAGTTTTTTACTCAACTTGTCGGGGATGCTCGTTGTAACCTTTAGGTGTTAAAATTCCGGATTTTAGTAACGCTTAGGGTTTGTGAGAGATTATGTTAACTTTCAGACCATCTGGTTAATTGATTTCAGGATTTGCTATGACAGTTTGCCCTAATTGGAGTTTCAGAACATCTGTCTATTTCATGTTGCGATTTCTTGTTTCCGCGCATTTACTTAGTAACCTTTTGGGGTCAAAATATGTTAGTACTACACCCATATTGGTAACTTTTAGGGGTTGTTTTTGTAAATTTCGACGAGCATCCCCGTCATTCCCGCATGGGAGCCCCCCCCCCAAAGGCCAAACAACGGCTGTACATTCTATCACAAAAGCATGTGAATCTAATACGGCAAATAGGCACGATGAAAGCAGTGTATTTTCGGGAAATTCATCCCTGCACCAACAACATTGCGGAAGTTATCAGACGTTCAGTCAAGGAGTCTGTACCACGAGCGATCTCTTACCCAGACAAAACTATTTAACGTCACTGACCACAGTAAGTTTGTTTTGTGTTTTAAAAGATACCGCGTCTCAGTTTGTTTGCCTATGTGCGTGGGGCGTCGGGGCCTCTCACCAATGCGACCCGGGTTCTACTCCCGGCCTGGGAAGTATGTGAGCTGGGTTTGCGGTCCCTCTCCGACG
>JAOBRG010278093.1:0-16121 GCA_027574985.1 Umimayanthus nakama | reverse complement strand
ACCCCTACTTTGCATAACTACGCCAAAGAAATTACATTAAATATACAATTTTTGGATTAGAGAAAAAATTCTGTGTATGTTCAAATTATGTTATAATAGTGGTCAAAAGGCTAGATAGAAAAACACTGTTTTCTGGCATTTTTGGTTACATTTTGGTTAAATATCCTTTCATCAAGAGGAAAACAACAAGATCAAAGAAAAGTAGTTCCTTGTTTAAGATCAAAAACAAGTAACGACCCTAATTCACTAAAGACAACCAGGAAGAATTAATGAGACTTGGCTCAGCAAACTTACTTCTTTTGGACTCGTCCAGCTCCACAGCGTCGCTATGTAATCAATTGAAAAATAGTTAAAATTTGCAATAAATGACATTTGGTTTCTTCCTGGGGAGCTTGAAGCCGTAAATAGCAATGACAGTCAAGAAAGAATTGACCCCAATAGCTCAAGTAGCAGTAAACAGTAGGTTCAATAGCAATAATTTATTTCGTTCAACGCAGCAAGACTACACGGTTTAAAGCGTTGAGTCCGGTCCCTCTAAAACCAGTGAACACTTACTCAGGATCTTGCCTCTTTTGCGTTGATTTTGAACATCTGACTAGTAAATTAATGACTTAAAAAGCGCTGCTCTCATATCTAGTTCCTTAATATTCTCACTACTTGCTCTCTGGGAGTTGTTAAAAACATACTTGTTTTTTATCTATAGTGGTGAAGGAGATAAACTTGATAAAGCTGACTTAAAAGTACTTGAGTGTCAAAAACAGTAAAACGCGTGAAATACGTACCCAACGTTTTAAAGAACGGCACGGTATGTAAATGTTCTTTATGCAGTTACTGATTTGGGCAACTACTACTCGCCACGTATTTTTGCGATTGCTTGTGTGGTTCTTAAATCGTAAAAGTTACTCTAAATTTCCCAAGTGAAGTGTGGAATCTGTTACACTTTGCTTTGTTTTGTTTTGTTTTGCCTTGGCAAAGTATTTTCAAATTGTTTTGAAGTATTTTGTTTTCAATAAAGACAAAGAAAGTGTTGGTACTGATTTCCAACTCAACTAGAATAGACTCAAACGACGAGCGAAAACAGTAATGAATGCACGTCCTGAATCTTCAGTTTCATCCATCATTGGCACCGCACTCACACATGCCAGCCAGAGAACAAGCAAAGATAGAATAACTTTCATCTTGGTGTTTCTTACGTTGCTTGCTGCTAGTTTTTCTGTCTTTATCTAAGTCTTAGTTGTTAATCAGTAAAAAGGGTGAGTGAAGGCTGTTTTATAGTGTTGTGTGTCTCTAAAATGAGACACATTAGTGGTTTAAAAACCACTTAGCAACGTCAAACGGAAATCCTTCTTTATTGACGTGAAAGTTTGTCAGTTTCAAACAATCAATATTTTAATTACTGGTATTTAAATAATGTTGTTTTAGTTGTCTTAATACCTTAGGGTATAACAATTGTTCAACAAAAAAGGGAATGACATTTGGTTTTGGTTTATTCGTTTTCAGAATTAACGGCTAACAAATAACTTTCATCTTTTCTATTTTTGTTTTTATTATTTTTTATAATGTTTTCATTGTTATTATTATTATTACTACTATTCTTAGTAAGAAGATCCAAGAGTTTAACTAGTTTGCCGAGTTTAATATCAAAAACTAAACAAATTTTGTCTTGCCTTTGCTGTCAAATACTAAAATTTGTCTATCTGAGCTCTGTTTTTTTGTTCATTCCAAACTGACTGAAAAAATCACCTAAACTGGTCTTATTGCAAGTTACGTTTTTGTGCAATTGGCTGGCCAATATTATTGTTCCGCTGTTTTTGACAATAGGCACGTCAGTGAAGATTATCACGTATCTAAATATCTTTTGTGGGCCACGGAACTTAAGTAAATGTGTGCAAATCTCTTAGACATGTTAATTATGAGCATGAAACGACACCAAACTCAAAATATTTTGCTGGAAGTAGCATAAACAAGTTTCGCAAATTTGTATAAGCATTCAACTAACTATCGAAAACAAGATAATAATAACGTGAAAACAAGTTTCATTTCTCAAGAGCTGCCTGGGGGTTTGTTTGGTTTTTAAGTAGTTTATGAAAAGAGCCACATAATATATAAGTAATGTTGAAGATGAAAAAGAACCCATTCAGTTTTGGTTCTGGTGCTGCAATCTTCCTCCAGGCCTTTAGTGATGCAAGGAGTGCTGCTCAAACAGCCAGCGACTGGCATTTCAATTACAGCTTGACGAAAATATCAATGGCGAGAAAAAAACTGCACGAGGGCTGGGAGCTGTTTCTTTTTTCTACTGCACAAAATATTGTGCTTGGTTTCTTTTTAAAATGATTTGATCGCCCAAAATCATACTTTCCGATGCAAAACCTTCAATTTGCAAATTACGGTCTGAGTATCCACCAGTGAATCAGTGAAACCTTTTGTAAAATAATACAGAGATCACGTTTTTCTTATTCACTCAATATGCCATTATGCAATTTTTCATTTTTCTCGGTGACTATTCGCTGTTATTCACGTCGCCTTCGGTGACTAATCGTTAGTTAATAAGCATACTGAAAACCCCGAATAACAAAAGATTTAGAAATTTGAATAACAATGAAAGAGAGTTTTCATGACAGGAGATAGAGAAAAATAGAAATTACAGTTTACAGTAATAAGAAATAACAATACGAAAACACTAGGCATAGCACCAACTATTCGATTATAAACAACAGGAAAACTATAAATTAACACTCGCACTTAAAGATACCAACATAAAAACATAAAATAAACCGTGATAATTTATAATTTCCTTTAATAATAATAACATTAATAATAAATAACAGTACTAGTTCTTCAATATTTGTACTGCACAAAACCATAAATTGATTAACTGCGCATTAAACTAAAAAATCACTAGTACTACTATATAAAAAATATCTAGAGATTACTTTAAAACCTTTCTGAAAAACTATAAACCTAAAATATATGAACATGACCAAAAAACTAAAAGCTTGTTCCCTGTTTTATAAACAAACCTTTTACTTCAGTTGAGCAAAAGTTGGCATCCAAATTTTTAAGTTCAACCAAACATTTTAGTAGTTATTTCAAAAATATTAAGCAAAATAATTCTTCCTGTTTTAATCTGCTCCAGTAACATAAATTAGATTGAACAAGTAATCCTTACTTTTCCAAAAAAGATGCCGATTACTGTTCCTTTACTCATGCCCCACAACGTTAACGATACTCAAACATGCGATTATTTTGCTTAATAAATTAATTGAACAAACGTTCGCTGCATCAATGCAGCTAGCAAAGATATCAACACAGAAACAGAAAATGCTACAGTAACCCAAAGGGAGCTTAGTTATGGTCCAAACGATACAATCAAATAAAAAAATGGGGTCCCGATAAATGCTCACGTCTATTCATATACACCTCGTTACATCGCTCTGTTGCTAGCGTGGTGAATTCTGATGGTTCAGCGGATCGTCTGACTAGCTACCCAAGAGATAAGGGCTCGGGTCCAGTTCAGGGCAAAAAAGCCTTTTTTCCGACAGGTGAAACTCTAGTTTAATGATAAAGAATGCTCCAAACTCGTAAATTTTCCATACAACCAGCCACGACAACAATACGTAAACAAGAAAACATCTAAAAACCCCTCCACCTAAGGTTGAAGACGAAACAGACCCAATCATTTCTAGACTACTATAACTACTATGGATTTTTAATCAAGCTTTGGAAAAATTGGTTTATCAACGTCTGGTAAAACATAACCTTTAAAAAAGGTGTTATGCCCAATACAACTTCCTACATTTATCTGGTTAAGTCACTAGCCGTGAAAACCTGAATATAATTTGTCAATCGTAAGTAAAATGAACCATTAGATTGTGCACGCTGTTTATTGATCTGAAAAAAATATAAAATATGGTTGACCATTATTAACAATATTATTGGATATCTTGCTAAAGAATCAATTTGTTTTTGTAATATGAGGAAATGCTAACCATTGGTTTAAAACGTACATCTAAAATACAACATCATCTAAAATACAACATCATCATCAAAAATGACTGAGGTCAATGGGTTTATCAGCGGCAAAGAAAATAGTCATATGCTGTCTATCAGTATTTTTGGATCCTAATATTCCTTTTAATACATTATTTAACAACATTATCAAAGGATCTTTCTTTTTGCCGATGACACAAATTTGCTTTACTCAATATAAACTTTAAAAACTATAGAATCTTCAGTTAATAAACTTTTGACAAAAATTATGTGAGTGGCTTCGCTTAAATAAACTAAGTTCGAGTTTTTTTTCAAAAAGTCAAAGTATTAAAGTTTTTGGTAATGTAACAGAACAATATACGTATATAGAAAATGAGGAACTGTTAAATGCCTACGGGTATATATCTAATCGATTAAACATGGAGCGAGCATGAAGTCGAAGTGTTTTAGGACAGGACGAAAGAATTCTTTTAGCTTTTCCTATACGGCCGCGACTCTATGCTCGCTCCAGGTTTTACGAACTAGGTATATTGATCATAGGTAATATTTCCTGAAAACATAACATTGGATAGATTACTACAAAAGTAAGCAAGTTAGTTTGACTCTTTGTCAAACGTTGTGTTGCCCTGATTACGTAAAGTACCTAATTATGCTTGAAAATTTTTTACTTTTTATGGCATCTGTGCTTTGGGCGAAAGCCTCGAACTTTTTACTAAATGACCTGTTGATCTCGCAAAACGGTGCACTAAATTTTTAACTCGTTGTTTATTAAATAAACCATTCTTCCTGTAAATCAACTGCTACATTTTTCCGGGATAATGTAAATGGAAAAATTCAAAAATCTCTACCTAAACATCTGCATCAGTTAAAAAAAAATACCTATGTAAACTTGTTATTCAGATGCTGTTTAGATAAACACCTACTCAGCAAGATTTGACACTCGATCTAATTCTTCCTCTAAGTTTGAAGAATAACTATAAAAATCAATACCATCTTCTACTTGAAATAATTCCAAAGTCGCTGCTCCAGTTTGTTTGGTTGAAGGGACTTTTCCAGTTGGTTTGGTTGAAGGAACTTGCCCAGTTGGTCGGGTTGAAGGAACTTGTCCAGTTGGTCGGGTTGAAGGAACTTGTCCAGTTTGTCGAGTTGATGGAACTTGTCCAGTTGGTCGGGTTGATGGAACTTGTCCAGTTGGTTTGGTTGAAGGAACTTGTCCAGTTGGTCGGGATGAAGGGATTTGTCCAGTTGGTTGCGTTGAAGGGACTTGTCCAGTTGGTTGGGTTGAAGGAACTTGTCCAGTTGGTTGGGTTGAAGGCACTTGTCCAGTTGGTTTGGTTGAAGGAACTTGTCCAGTTGGTTGGGTTAAACGAACTTGTCCAGTTGGTCGGGTTGAAGGAACTTGTCCAGTTGGTCGGGTTGAAGGGACTTGTCCAGTTGGTTTGGTTGAAGGAACTTGTCCAGTTGGTCGGGTCGAAAGAACTTGTCCAGTTGGTTTGGTTGATGGAACTTGTCCAGTTGGTCCGGTTGAAGGGACTTGTCCAGTTGGTCCGGTTGAAGGAACTTGTCCAGTTGGTCTGGTTGATGGAACTTGTCCAGTTGGTCCGGTTGAAGGAACTTGTCCAGTTGGTTCGGTTGATGGAACTTGTCCAGTTGGTTGGGTTGAAGGAACTTGTTCAGTTGGTCGAGATGAAGGGACTTGTCCAGTTGGTCTCGATAAAGGGACTTGTCCGGTTGGTCGGGTTGAAGGGACTTTTCCAGTTGGTTTGGTTGAAGGGACTTGTCCAGTTGGTCGGGTTGAAGGAACTTGTCCAGTTGGTTCGGTTGAAGGGACTTGTCCAGTTGGTCCGGATGAAGGAACTTGCCCAGTTGGTCGGGATGAAGGGATTTGTCCAGTTGGTTGGGTTGAAGGAACTTGTCCAGTTGGTTGGGTTGAAGGAACTTGTCCAGTTGGTTGGGTTGAAGGCACTTGTCCAGTTGGTTGGGTTGAAGGAACTTGTCCAGTTGGTCGGGATAAAGGGACTTGTCCGGTTGGTCGGGTTGAAGGGACGTTTCCAGTTGGTTTGGTTGATGGAACTTGTCCAGTTGGTCGGGTTGAAGGAACTTGTCCAGATGGTCGGGTTGAAGGCACTTGTCCAGTTGGTCGGGTTGAAGGAACTTGTCCAGTTGGTCGGGATGAAGGAACTTGCCCAGTTGGTCGGGATGAAGGGACTTGTCCAGTTGGTTGGGTTGAAGGAACTTGTCCAGTTGGTTGCGTTGAAGGAACTTGTCCAGTTGGTTCGGTTGAAGGAACTTGTTCAGTTGGTCGAGATGAAGGGACTTGTTCAGTTGGTCCGGATGAAGGGACTTGTCCGGTTGGTCGGGTTGACGGGACTTTTCCAGTTGGTTTGGTTGAAGGGACTTGTCCAGTTGGTCGGGTTGAAGGAACTTCTCCAGTTTGTTGGGTTGAAAGAACTTGTCCAGTTTGTTGGGATGAAGGGACTTGTCCAGTTTGTCGCGTTGAAGGAACTTGTCCAGTTTGTCGAGTTGATGGAACTTGTCCAGTTGGTCGGGTTGAAGGGACTTTTCCAGTTGGTTTGGTTGAAGGAACTTGCTCAGTTGGTCGGGTTGAAGGAACTTGTCCAGTTGGTTGGGTTGAAGGCACTTGTCCAGTTGGTTTGGTTGAAGGAACTTGTCCAGTTGGTTGGGTTAAACGAACTTGTCCAGTTGGTCGGTTTGAAGGAACTTGTACAGTTGGTCGGGTTGAAGGCACTTGTCCAGTTGGTTGGGTTGAAGGAACTTGTCCAGTTGGTCGGGTTGAAGGGACTTGTCCAGTTGGTCGGGTTGAAGGAACTTGTCCAGTTGGTCGGGTCAAAAGAACTTGTCCAGTTGGTTTGGTTGATGGAACTTGTCCAGTTGGTCCGGTTGAAGGGACTTGTCCAGTTGGTCCGGTTGAAGGGACTTGTCCAGTTGGTCCGGTTGAAGGAACTTGTCCAGTTGGTCTGGTTGATGGAACTTGTCCAGTTGGTCCGGTTGAAGGAACTTGTCCAGTTGGTTCGGTTGATGGAACTTGTCTAGTTGGTCTGGTTGAAGGAACTTGTCCAGTTGGTCGGGTTGAAGGAACTTGTCCAGTTGGTCCGGTTGAATGAACTTGTCCAGTTGGTCGGCTTGAAGGGACTTGTCCAGCTGGTCGAGTTGAAGGCACTTGTCCGGTTGGTCGGGTTGATGGAACTTGTCCAGTTTGTCGGGTTGAAGGGACTTGTCCAGTTGGTCCGGTTGAAGGAACTTGTTCAGTTGGTTCGGTTGATGGAACTTGTCTAGTTGGTCTGGTTGAAGGGACTTGTCCAGTTGGTCCGGATGAAGAAACTTGTCCAGTTGGTCTGGTTGAAGGAACTTGTCCGGTTGGTCGGGTTGATGGAACTTGTCCAGTTTGTCGGGTTGAAGGGACTTGTCCAGTTGGTCGGGATGAAGGAACTTGTCCAGTTGGTCCAGTTGAAGGCACTTGTCCAGCTGGTTCGGTTGATGGAACTTGTCCAGTTGGTTGGGTTGATGGAACCTTTCCAGTTGGTCTGGTCGAAGAAACTTGACCAGTTGGCTGGGCTGATGGAACTTGTCCAGTTGGCCGTGTTGAAGGAACTTGTCCAGTTGGTCCGGTTGAAGGAACTTGTCCGGTTGGTCGGGTTGATGGAACTTGTCCAGTTTGTCGGGTTGAAGGGACTTGTCCAGTTGGTCCGGTTGATGGAACTTGTCCAGTTGGTTCGGTTGATGGAACTTGTCTAGTTGGTCTGGTTGAAGGGAATTGTCCAGTTGGTCCGGTTGAAGGGACTTGTCCAGTTGGTTGGGTTGATGGAACTTGTCTAGTTGGTCTGGTTGAAGGGACTTGTCCAGTTGGCCGTGTTGAAGGGACTTGTCCAGTTGGTCCGGTTGAAGGAACTTGTCCGGTTGGTCGGGTTGATGGAACTTGTCCAGTTTGTCGGGTTGAAGGGACTTGTCCAGTTGGTCCGGTTGATGGAACTTGTCCAGTTGGTTCGGTTGATGGCACTCGTCTAGTTGGTCTGGTTGAAGGAACTTGTCCAGTTGGTCCGGTTGAAGTGACTTGTCCAGTTGGTTGAGTTAATGGAACTTGTCTAGTTGGTCTGGTTGAAGGGACTTGTCCAGCTGGTTCGGTTGATGGAACTTGTCCAGTTGGTTCGGATGAAGGAACTTGTCCAGTTGGTCGGGTTGAAGGGACTTGTCTAGTTGGTTGGGTTGATGGAACTTGTCCAGTTGGTTCGGTTGATGGAACTTGTCTAGTTGGTCTGGTTGAAGGGACTTGTCCAGTTGGTTGGGTTGATGGAACTTGTCCAGTTGGTTCGGTTGATGGAACTTGTCTAGTTAGTCTGGTTGAAGGGACTTCTCCAGTTGGTCCGGTTGATGGAACTTTTCCAGTTGGTTGGATTGATGGAACTTGTCCAGTTGGTTCGGTTGATGGAACTTGTCTAGTTGGTCTGGTTGAAGGGACTTGTCCATTTGGTTCGGTTGATGGAACTTGTCCAGTTGGTCCGGATGAAGGAACTTGTCCAGTTGGTTCGGTTGATGGAACTTGTTTAGTTGGTCTGGTTGAAGGGACTTGTCCAGTTGGTCCGGTTGATGGAACTTGTCCAGTTGGTTGGGTTGATGGAACTTGTCCAGTTGGTTGGGTTGATGGAACTTGTCCAGTTGGTTCGGTTGATGGAACGTGTCTAGTTGGTCTGGTTGAAGGGACTTGTCCAGTTGGTTCGGTTGATGGAACTTGTCCAGTCGGTCCGGATGAAGGAACTTGTCCAGTTAGTTCGGTTGATTGAACTTGTCCAGTTGGTCTGGTTGAAGGGACTTGTCCAGTAGGTCTGGTCGAAGGAAACTTTCCAGTTGTTCTTGTTGAAGGAACTGGTCCAGTTGGTTTACTTGAAGGAACTGATCCTAAAGAATCATGTAAACAGATTTATTAGTTAAAAATTTTCAAAATAAGATAGCATGTTAAGAGTTAGTGCAGAAGAACCAACTCCAATTGAGAAGGAGATGACAATTTTCTTGTTGACGTGTCAGTAAAATTATATGCTTTTAATTTTGGTAAAAGATTTTGATGAAACGGAGTCAACAACAACAATAATTATATTTGTACCACTTTAGTTTAACAGAGTTTTATGTCAAAATCAAGTTTTAAAATTGAACTCCCAACTCTGAGGCCCAATCCTGAGTTTCAACTCTAATGGAATATCCGCATACTCTGAAATTGTTCAGTAAATTGCTCAATGTTGTTTATTCCTGCTGGCATTACATTACATGTTCAGTATTAGTTTTGTTCAGACTTTTATAGGTTTCTTATATACTCAGAATTATAGCAGTTTTCTATATTCCGATGCATTCGTTTTATCAGATTGTTATAGATTTCTTACTTTTAATATTTCCATAGTAACAGTTTAATTAGTTTTATTTAAATTTTGTAGCTATTGTGATGTTCAATGATCTTTACCAACTCAATAAAATGTAAACGTGGATGTAAATGTACATTTGGAGTAATTTCTATTTGAAAAAATGATATAAAAGAAAATATAAAAAGTATCATCCCAGCTAACTGATCTTTTTTAATTTCGTTTCAACTTTTATAACTACTAGAATTTGGTTATGCTCTGAAAAACGTGATGAACGTAGTGCTAACTGAAAGAAAAACACTGTGAGAGTAAAACTGTTTTTAGCTTGACTAGTTCAGAGGGAGGATGTGTTTAAAAGTAGTTTTGCGTCTAAACCGCTTTAAAATGTTTTTCAGGCGTTGCATTGTTTTTGGACTTTAATTTTATGATCGAAGTCTAATCACCCAAAATTTAACTCTTTAAAGCTATTTTGCTTAAGCATATTAACAGATAACATGGTATTTATTTTATGACTAGATAACTCGAAAGAGGAAGGGGCTCTCAGAAATCAACATCTGCACTAAGGGTTTCATAATGAAAAAGATTTGAGTTCTTAGCGCCAAACATTAATCATTGTCTGGGCAGGCAGGGAAACTGATTATCTTTAATTTTAAACATTGTTTTATGAACAAATTTTCAGCATGAGGAGGTTTTGTAATCACCTTTTTAGAAGGGGATCGGAGCTATTACATAACCCTAGAAGGCATAAAGGGGGGTCAATCTGGCCCCCCTCGATTTTTTTGGCTTAAAATTTTTATTCTTTGACCGATTTCCAAAAGCTTTGGCACAACTGTTCTTCGTTAGTGTTCTTTTGACCCTAGTTAGGTGACGTCAAGACTTATGACGTCATCATAATAAGTTACGCAACCCGTATGTTGCTTATAAAATTCGAATTTTTTGCTAAAAATACGACTATTATTGCCTAAATACTGACAAATTCATTTTCTTCTTATAATTTTGTTTATTCCAATCGCTAAACCATGTTTTCTCACCATTTTCAGTGTTCATATTCGAAAATCTAAAACTTCGAAAATCCAAGATGGCGGCCACAGTGACGTCATTTCTTTTGATTTGGTTGCTATGGAAACCAATTAAACACCACGTGGTTTCGATTAATTGAAACGATAATTAAAAAAAATCTTTTTGTATACCAAATATCAAGTCAAATGGATGAAAAGTGTCAAAAGTCGAGGGGGGGGTTAGATATTTCACAGTTTCTTTAAAATTAGTGCTGAGAACGACAGATTTAACGGCGCAAGTTCGTATTTGATACCTTGAAGTGACCTTAGCAGTCAAATGATTCTAGCCGACGAATCAGTGTAGGTAAGCACATTGTTTGTTGACAATTTAGTACAAGTGGAGAGCAATCTGTACAATGTACCAAAATCAAACTTTTCTAGAAAGTGGAGCAACAACAACAACTTACGAACAATGTGTTGTGAGGTATAAAAAACTCTGTACCTCAACAAGATATAAAAGTTCAAGAAAGCAACGTAATTAACATAAACTTGATGTCAGAACATATACAGATAAAGAAGGGTGTTGTAGGTAGAAAACCAATATATAAGACATATAAAAGTAATCCAGCAGTATTGAATGTCCAAAATTAGTTGTTTGCGGCATTTTGCATTGAAAGGGTACACGAAACGTTAAGGGGTCTCTCCCCTCTCTCTCTCTCTACCCCACCATCCCATCATCCACTTTTCGTAGAATATTCTGGAAACATCAGTTTTATAACGAAAACACTAAAAACTTAAAGTTTTTTCGCCACTGCAGCTTCGGACCATCGCTTTTCAGAACTTTTGTATCTGCCAACCCATGTTTACAAACGAGAGGAAACACTTTAGGAGAAACAATTACTAACAACTGTATTAAAATGTCCTTAGACACGTACTCAGCCATTTTACAAATCATTTTATCATGAGTTGAGTATCTACACGTACGTTGCTTTTCAAGAAAATTCAGAAACATTACGTACAACTGTAAGGTGAATAACGAGTAGAGTTGCGTACGTATGCTACACGCGAGGTGAGGATAACTTTGCAAGAGTTGTTAAGAAAGAGTTAGAAATGTTTTAGGGTTATTTACTCGGCTGTAAGGGAAAACTAACTCGAAAAAATTAAATCTCAAATTTATTTGGGCTGCCGAGTACTAGTAGGCAAAGTTGTGTTAAACATGATTGAAAGATAGATACCACCAGAGAGAAAGCGCAAATTGTCACGCCGTCAGCCGTTTCTCCCGCCATTTGTGTCAAAACGCAAATACTTGTGGGATAGGGTGCTGTTAGTCATAGAAGAGTGTGTCAATTATCTAGCAAAAATGTTTCTAAAACAATATTAATGTTAAACGACATGACAAGGAAAGCTTATTAAGACAAATATTTTCAATTTCTAATAGAAGCCGTGATATATGTTTTCCGTGTGACAATCAACCAAGAGCCCGTACCTATTCCTTGAGTCTTAGCATTTACCCTTAGCAAGATACAGAAATCGATTAAAAACTTTAGCACTTTTTGCCCAAGCTGCAAAGTTTCGTATTCATTTAACTGGTGTGTTGAAATAAAACTGAAGCATTTAAAACCTTACCTTGCAAATGAGGGCAATAATTGCAGGTCTTGGCGCAGTAGTTTCTAAATACTGGCACGTGACAGCGATTGTATATCTTCAGTATTTTACAACTGTCGTGTGAGAGGACGTCCCAACAGCCGCAGGTGTACTTGCACACATCGTAGACGTAATTGTGAACGCAGAGTTGCTTGTACTTCATGTAGTAACAGCACGCGGTGCTAATGGAGTCCTTAATGTCTGTCGGTAGAGCTAGGGTTCAACGCAGTCAAAAAAATGTGACTATTAGTTCATCTGATCTATTGGGGTTGTGATGAAATGTTTGTTTACTTTCCGTCTTTCTTATTTATATTCTTTTTTGTGCCCTGCCAACTGTTTTTTAAGGGCTCATCAAAATTCTGTTTGAGGCTCATCCTTCCACCCCCCTCCTCTCTGTCTCTGTCTCTGTCTCTCTGTCTCTCTGTATCTGTCTCTGTCTCTCTGTCTCTCTGTCTCTGTCTCTCTGTCTCTGTCTCTGTGTCTGTCTCTGTGTCTGTGTCTGTCTCTGTGTCTGTCTGTGTCTGTGTCTGTCTGTCTGTCTCTCACTCTCTCTTCGTCCCCTCCTTTCCCGTCTTGGCACACAAGCACTCAAACCCTTCCCAACAACTAGTCGACACCAACTCCGTTTAACAAAATCCTAAGCTCTCTATGCTTTTAGCAACAAATACAGAAATGTTAGTTAATGTTCATAGCAAACTAGTTTTCCACAGCCTGAAATTAACCAAAGTGTTCTCTCTATCTATGCTTTTAAAAATTCGTAGTCAATGTCGACACATAAACACGGTATTTCTGACCGCAGTTTGAGACTCCTTTAAAAAAATTTTCCGACGTGGAGGTAGATGTTGGAATATATTCTATCGAGCTGCCAAGCGGCTAGGTGGATTTACCTTACTAGGCCGATCGACACTAAAGAAGATAATTGATTTAGTATAAACCCACAAATGAATTTAACTTTCGAAAACAACTTATTTTCATCTGAACAAGCTAAAAAAAGCGCGGAAAAAAAGCCTGGCTTCCGCGCTCGAATGCTTAAAAGTTTAGGTGGATGAAGGTTTACTTTTTTTTACCAATCAGACAATGCAAAAAGTGGTTATCGCTTGTTGGTTTATACTTAAACAATTATTAACCGAGATTGGATCTGAAGAGATCAAACTATGATTTGTTGTATTGAACGAACGAAAGCAAGATCCATGCATCAAGACTGAAGATTGTTATTACCAGTTATTACAAAACGTTCGAAACTAAAAATGTATTTATTCCATGAAATTTGTTTTTTAAAAAGCGACAATAACAACGTGCGGGCGGAAATCCTTTGATTATCACATCCGGTTAACACGCGCGTGGGTTATTATATTAACAACAACCCCATAAAACTATAAGAAGAAAATTATTAGAAGAAAACATGAACTATTTCTTCCAAATCAAAGTTCATTCTATGATTAAAAATACGTTATTTACGAATTAGATTGAGTGAACAAAATCATGAGTAATCAGTTTGAATCAATAAACTTACTTCTCTTGGACTCTTCTGTCTCCACACTAGTGTCGCTGTGTTCTGCTGGCGCCATCTGCAACTCTATAAATCAATTGAAAAGAGATTAAAGTCAGTAGTGAGCTACTTATAGTTTCCGCCTTAGGACCTGAAGTTGCAAACAGCAGTGACGGTGAAGTAGCAAAATACCCCAGCCATAGAAACTCATACCAAAGGGAAAAAAGGGCCCACCGTTATAACAACATGATTTATAGGAAAGTGTTTTATACAGTCCAATGCAACACTTAGGTTTGGTGAAGCTTTTCATTAGCAATTCCTCTTTAGTTCACAAATGCAAGTATTATGTAGTTCGTGTACTAGTTAAATCTTTTGACTAACAAAGATTATACATAACTTTTTATACAAATATAGTTGTAATGTTTTAGCAGGTCACTCACCAATAGCAGTTGCTGCCAAAGCTGAAGGGTTTATCCTGATTTAAATAAAGTTTATCATTATCAACTTTTTTTTTGGAAAGTTGGTTTTGCTAAGTACTCATTTTTGTCCTTCTTGAAAAAACATACTTTAGTTGTTAATTTAACATTTCAAAGAATGACACAACTACTGATTTTTAGCACCAACTATTCACCGTTTTTACGATTCCTTTTGTGGCTCTTAAAAATTTGGATTTTTTTATACAAAGCTAGACGTAGAAAATGCAATTTTTCATTGAAAAAAATATTGCAAATTCGTAAAATGTAGGTGTGAGAACTTCATCGGTTTAAGAGGGAATCAAAGATTAAGTAACAACAAAACAAAACAAAGAGTCCGAACGGCTCCAAACTCAAACAGGTTACACAATCAACATACGGTCAATACCTGATTCTTCAGTGTCGTATCTCATTGGCAGTGAGCTTGAGCTTGCCAGCCAGAGAACAAGCAAGAATATAGTAGTTTTCATCCTGGTAGTTAACTGTATTTCTTGAGTACTCTTGTAGTTCGAGAAATGATCTTGCTTGATCGTGGGTTCATCATCAAAAAAACAAGTAAGTGTTCTTTAATTAAAGTGTGTGTTTCTAAAATGAGGCATGTCATTAGCTAAAGAGCAACTTAGTAACGTCAAACGGAAATAACTATTCATTGACGTATAAATGAAGCTTGTTGTTTCATATGATCAACTAAGTTTTATTATTCATGTTTAAAGAACTGAGTGACTCAGCATT
Organism: Umimayanthus nakama; assembly: GCA_027574985.1. NCBI lineage: Eukaryota > Metazoa > Cnidaria > Anthozoa > Zoantharia > Parazoanthidae > Umimayanthus > Umimayanthus nakama. Next base: position 1,429 of record JAOBRG010278093.1, on the reverse strand, counting down.
ATGTACACTGAATTCTTTTTAGTTTTTCAACTACCTGGAAGCTGAGTGTTCAGGTTCATGAGGAACTAAAACGCTTCATTTCAGACTTTTGTTAACAGCTTTAATAAAAAGAAAAAAAATTCTTGTCAAAAAATTCAGCAAATTTCATTCCGTGTTCCTATTAATTTCTTCCTCTTTTTCTTCTTCTTCTACTTTTTCTTCAACTTCTCCTTTTTCTTTTTCATTTTCTTTTTTCTTGTTCTTGTTCTTGTTACATGCTCCTGTTGCTGTTGCTGCTGCTGCTGTGGTTGTTGTTGTTTTTCTTCTTCTTCTTCTTCTTTTTCTTCACACTCTTCCAGTTCTTCTTTTTCTTTTCCTTCTGCTGCTTCTTTTATTAATACTATTATCAATATTAATGTAGTTGTTGACGCGAACGTTTGTTATTCCAAATGATCAATATCTTAATTATTGACATTTGAATTATAATACTTAAATTATTATAATAACTGAGTAAAGAACATTTATGAGATAAATGTAACATGAAAACAACGCTCTCTTGCACTGTAGCCTTGCTGGTTGTTCAACTCATAACAGCTGAATGTCTCGGTCCAGTGCTCATTTAGCCGTTATTATTTAACCAGAACTATAAATTCTTTCACTTTTTTTAGATTTTTGCAAATAGCTTCATTAAAGATGTCCTTCTAATTTTTTTTTTTTCTGTAAGTTTTTACTAATTCTCTTAATAAGGAGTTATTTATCCGCAATTCTAATTAACATTTTAAACTAACCCTCCTCATAGTGTCAAAATTAGCAAATTGTTCTTCATTTAATTTTTCGTGCGTTTGTGTTATGGCATATGCAATCAACATACTGGACAATCCTACAACTTTAGCAATAACACAATCGTTTCTACATCAAAACGCATTTCTGTATTTCCTTAATTGCTTTCCAAGTTTTTATTCTCTCAAGAGTCGAACAACAGGACAAATTTGATGAAAATTGGTCAATTATTTTATGCATGCCTCAATTACGTACCTGTGGTCGTGTCAAAATTTAAAAAAAATTGAATTTTTAATACGTGTACGTCAGTGTGTAATGTGAAACAAATAAGTCATAAAGAAGAAGGCGCAATCAGCAATACCCCTATTTCGAAGACCTTTCCTACTTTTAGAAAAGTTCCTATAAAAATGTATTACTTTTCATATTTCTTAACTGTTTTGCCTATTTCGGCTTCCTCACACAATAATCGAACAACATAACAAATTCAACGAAAGTCGTCACTAATTGTTGCACACATACCTAAAAAAACTAACAAACACAAACAGTTGCTCCGATTTCACAATAAAAGTACATAATTAGTTTAGAATTCGTATCAACTTTTGTTACGAAATATTTGATACTGACAGCAACAGATGAACTTCTGTGATTTTTACTCATCAGATAATAATAT
>JAOBRG010277982.1:0-13658 GCA_027574985.1 Umimayanthus nakama | reverse complement strand
TCATCGTCATCATCGCCATCGTCATCACCTTCACTACCATTATCATCATTATCGTCATCATCGCCATCACCATCACTACCATCATCATCACCATCGTCATCATTGCCATTGTCATCACCATCACTACCATCACCATCACCATCATCATCGCCATCGTCATCACCTTCACTACCATTATCATCACCATCATCATCATTGCCATCGTCATCACCATCACTTCTTTCATCATCATCATCACCATCGTTATCATCACCATCGTCATCATCGCCATCGTCATTACCATCACTACCATTATAATCATCACCATCATCGTTATCTTCACCAACACTACCATGTTCATCATCGTCATCGTCAACATTGTTATTACAACTGCTGTATTTGACTTTAGTGTTATCAGTTTGCACTTATTACCTGTTGCTCACTGTCAACCTTCTGCCGGCGAATGTCTACAAATCTTTGCCAGACACCAGTCTCCAGTCCCTCAGGCATGTGTTGCTCGTCATCAAGTTCAACCATGGCCTTCTCCAGAGTTCGGGCCGCAGCTGAATGGGCTCTAGATGACGATGGTCTTGGAGTGAAGGGGCTCCCTCCGCTCTCTGTTTCCACTTGAGTGTCCGCAGCAATCTTGAGTTGCTTTTGCCCTCTGCAGCATAGAGAGAGAGAGATGCCATTAACACAACTGGTGCACATGCTATAAGTTTATTGATTAGCTTCTAAATCTTTTAGTAACTGTTGCTACGTCCCTGCATTTATCTTACAAAAGCTAAAATTATGATGACATTATTACAGTGGGACGCCAGTTTAACGATCTTTGGTATAACGATATTCCCGGTATCAACGATCAACAATCTTTTGCCGGCCCAACAAGAGCCAAAGTGAAATGTATGGGGCAGAACCACGGTATAACGATATTCCCGGTTTAACGAGATGTTACTGCTACCTTGGCATCTCGTTAAACCGGGATTCAACTGTATTTCTATTTAACAATTAGTCACCGAAGGCAACGTGAATATCGGCGATTGACTCTCGCGATATTCAAAGAGCCTGAGTATAGTTACACTGGTGATTATTCGAGAAGAAAAAACAAATATAGCAAAATTTTTTAAAATACTTTATTTTTCGTTTAAGAAATACGCGCCTAATCATGCTTTGTGCGCGCGTCATTGCTATAATCAGCTAGCTGTGATTATAGCAAGAGAGAACATTTCAACACACTTCAGCTCAACAATTCAATAAACTGCCACAAGAAATCAGACAAACACATGATTTTAATACATACTGCAAATTGTTAAAAGAGCACTTAGCGTCTCAAATGTAATTAGTCATTTGTATTGTATTTTTTTAAAGATTTCATACATTTTGCATTTCAACATTTAATAATCTGTGCTTAATATAGTCTAATTTTTATGAATGAATTTTACCTCTTGTAGCAATTTGTAGATATTTTAGTAGTAAGTATTCAGTAGTTGTAAATGTTGTAATAACTGGAAGGGAGGGGAAAGGCTCAAGGTGATAGGAAAGGGGGTGGGGGTATATTTAATACGGTGTTGTACACTTCATTTTATATTAATTGTAGAGGAAGAACCATTGTATTGTTGTATTCTACAATAAACCATTATTATTATTATTATTACTATTATTATTATCATTATTATTATTATTAAGTTCTCGACCAATCAGCGCGCGCCATATCTATAATCACCAATGCAATTTTGCTAAAAATGCTCGAACCTGGGCCTGCGTTTGAAGAGCTTGTACAGCTGGTCAACAGTGTGCGTGTCTTGGTCGGAGAATTCCTTCCTGAATGTCTTATCAAGGCTCTTGTCCTCAGCCAATAAAATCTCGTACTGGTCACGGAAATCCTCTACTTCGCGTTTGGCATCAAGCACCGCCCCGGCTGTGTTGGCCTTTCTCTCCTTCAGACTGTCCATTCGACGGCTAAGCTCCTGTTCCTGGTTATCCATCTCAGACTCGGTCAGAATCGAGACCATCAATCGTAGGATCTTCAGCTCTTCCTGTGAACGTAAAGATATTGATTTAATGAAGATTCTTGTTGGGGTGGTAGAAGGTTTACCAAAGGAGGGTGTCAAAAAAGAAGACTTTCCTACACTGATCTTGTAGATTCTGTATTTGTGTGAGCCTTATTCCCCGGGGAGGGGTTACTTGGGTCAATTTTTGTTGGGTACGTGCCGCTGGCCTCTGGCCTCTCAGAACCATTACCCCATCATAGTCTATTTTGTAACCAATTATAGACCCCATCTTAGTCACCTTTGGTCAAATGTTGTGGTTTCAAGAACGGAGTTCAATGCGAGCCGACTGCTAAACATTAAGAGCAGCGGGATCCTTTTCTAACCGCAAATCTCCCTATTTCTAGTAACTTTACTAAAAATGTAACCCAATTATAGTCAATCCAGTTGTGAAAAGCGGCCCCAACCAGCTGCAAATCCATAGTAGACTTTTACTAGGAAGTACCCAATCCCCGCCTTATTCTCACTTGTGAATTACGCACAAGCACAAGCATAAGAAATTTAAATTACTAAGGTTAAGACAAAAAGAATGTCAAATATTTGATAGGATTGAACAAGCACACATCAGCGTTCCTTTGTCTCCTCCTTTCGTAATTCAACTTCTTATGCTTGTGTTGATTCTTATCTCACAAACTGTGAACCAAGCTTAAGGTAACCCCAATTAAAGAGATCGCCAAAAAGATAAGTGCAAACTCTAAACCCTAACTCGAAAAATTGAAGAAACTTTCCTGGTTTTTCATGGGGTTTCGTAAAACCCTGCTCCTTTCTCTTAGGATATGCACTAGTAACAACGAAGCAACTTTGTAGCTGGGGAACTTTTTTGTGGCTTACTATCGGTATGGTGGCTGAAGAAACTTTTTTCTCACTAACTCTTTATGATTTTGAAAATATCTGGCACTAGAAACAAAAAAAAAGATACCAGTTTTTAAGAATCGTTTGATACCAACTCCAGCGTACTCACTTGATAGATTCAGGGTAAAAACCGCCTCCTCCCAACCCCCCCCCCCCCCTTTTTTTACCTGGTAAACAACCATCTCAGTCCCTTTTCTCGCCAACTCTTGGTAAATTTTTGAAAATATTTAGTACTAGAACCAAAGAATAATCCCAGTTATCAAAAATCGTTTTAATACCAACTCCAGCGTACCCACTTGATAGATTTAGGGAAAAACCACTTCCTCCCCACCCACTCCCACCCCCCTAATTACCTGGTAAACAACCATCTCAGTCTTGATCTTCCTCTGAAAAAGCTGGTTCAGTTTCTCATCGAAGGCAGCCGAGGCGTCCGCAATGTTAGACTGCAGTTTCTTGAGCTCAGTCTCCAAAGACTTGCGGTATTTCTCCCGGTCCTCTTTCAGCTGTAGGACTCTTTTGTCAAAGTCTTTGGCCATCTTTTGTTCCTCCTCGCTCCACTCGTCCTGCGCCTTGCTTACCATGAAGTCAGGGGGGACAAGGTCTTTCTTCAGCTCGTCCTCAATATTAGCTTCGAGTCTACCTTGCATCATCTGCTGCAAGGCACGTTCACGAGCATTGTCTGCCCGCTCGGCAATACGCCTCTCTGAAAATATGAGCACACACAAACTTACATTTAATGGGAGTCCACATACAAACTACTATGCAAACGTTAGCAAAAAAAAAAAACTTAAACATTTTCGTTACTCACATTTATCTTACTTCATATCATCAGGTTTGTTTTTACTACTTGTTGTACCAGCATAATTAACAAGAGGAATCTCACAGCGGTTAGAACCGATGTGCACAGCGTTATGACAGCGAAAACGAGCACAGCATTGTGGCAGCAGTGATAGCGACAGTGCTGAGACATTGAGATGCACATTACCGTGACAGCGATGGCAACTGACAGGACTGCGACAGCGCTACCAGTCACCACTACTTTCACAGTGATATGCACATCAATGTCACACAGTTTGACTTTTTCCTAATAAACACTTTTTCTCTGCCTCTCCTCTTTCTCCATCTCAACTCTTCACCCACAACACTTCACCCTTTCAGCTCAACCTCTATCTCAACACGCATAAACAACCAACCTTCCTCTATCCTAGCTAGTTCATCCAGCCTTGCGCGTTCCTCTGGGGATATGAACTTTTCAAAGGGAACTTCGTCATCCTTTACAACCAACAATCTCTCAGGCTGCTCTTCGTCCGTCATTTCAGGTTCAAAAACATTTTCTTTCAGGTCGAGATCATTCAGAACTTTCTTGATGCGCTCATTGCGTTCAGAGATTCGTTTCACTTCCTGCTCCTTTTGTGCGAAGACTTCGTCAAACTCTTTGTTGAAAGCCACTTTAATGCGGTAAATGGCGTCCTGAAAACAACAGAATCTTTGGCTTAGTATCTGGGAGGACAATGGAATCCAGTCACAAAAACGGAGGTAAACTGAAAAACGTTATTTAAACCTCTTCTACTTTTAAGCTGAAAAGAGGCAATCAATAACTTGCAGGAGTGCTCAGTAGTGGGGTGGTTTATTACAAGTATTTCTTGTTTCCAGTTGGTTGATCGTCCGGGTTGGTGTATCCCTGAGCAGGACTGTTGTTGGTTGTGACTGACGTTTCGACAACTTGTGTGGAAGTTGTCATCTTCATAGTGAACATAGAAGTCGATCACACACTGCAAACTATCCAATATGAAAAGAAAAACTCTCCAAAGCTTTTTAAAAGGAGAGTGCAGATACTTTTAGGAGAACTCAGCAACACATCATTTGGCGTGTCTGGGCTGAAAGGGTTAAAAAGCTGGTTTGAGGGTCAAAGCCTTGCGCAGCTTTGTCCTGAAAAGTTGGTCGTTTGAAAAATTTAACAGCCATCAATGGAAATCGGTACCAGCTTTGTCGCAACTCGGTAATAGTTTGAAAAATTTTGTTGAATATACCTTTGTCTTTAAAAGTTAGCTTTGAAGGTATTCATGACGAAAATGATTGACTTTTAATAACTGGCAATTGTTGGTTATTACCTAGTATTTCGTCATAAACAAAAACTATTAATTGCAAAGGTATTATCAATTTGTTAATGCACCGACGTCACAAACTATAATTGATATAGTGTAGTTCCGCACACTTATTTATTGTTGGCTTTATCTCAAGCAAGTAGATGTCACTTGGTAAGTATGATCTGAATATGAACTCCTTTTGTTACTGAATTGCCATTTTTAAATGCTATTAAAATAGCTTTCTTTCGCTAATTGGTACATTTCTACTTTGTTAAATATCAAACACTTGATATTGAATTTCTGATACTCTGATTGGTTCTCTACTCACAGTATAAATCCTTTATCCTGTAATCTGTCCAAATATGGAAACTGACAATTTTATAACGGACAATTTTCCTTCAAAAACGCCGAAAAATCGAGTTGATAGAAAAAAAATTCAAGATTTTTTTATATCTGGTGTTTGGTATCTAACAAAACAATTATTCCACTTACGCTTGTTTGATATGAGCTTATGATAGCCGACTCGGTGCTTCATACCTCGTCCGCTATCTAAAAGCTCATATCCAACGCACGTTCGTGGATTAATTGTTAATTAGATCTCGAGTTTGCTTACATGCTGTAAACAAATTAAAGCAGTTTGAAACTTGTAAGGTCTAGCACTCTCACCTGAAGCAGCACAATCTCGTGGTATTTCTGTTGCTGTATGTTCAGTGTGAACTGGTTTTGAAGCAGCTCATTCTCTCCCCCATACGCCGCCCCCCGGCTGCCAACTGTGGCAGGGTTATCCGCTGACCGATGATCGCTGTCATCTTCCGCCAACTGATCCTCATCCAGCTCCACTTCCTGGCTCCGATCACCTGCCAATCAAATGGATGATTGAATAGCATGTCAGAGTGGCGACTGCGCATGCGCGTAAGATTGCAAGAGACAAACACTGGCTAAACTTTCAAGATGGCGTCATGTCGAAATTCAGTTCTTGCAGTAATTGTATGAAGCAAGTGACGTTTTCGAGCAAAAGGTTAAGTCACTGATTCTTCTTGAAAGATGATCTTTCCTGCAGAAATCACCGTTCTTGAAATGAAAATGAGCCTGGAACCGTTTACCAAACAGTCTCAAATAGCAATTCTACAGACACACTATCTTTAAATGAGTCAGCAACACACAGCCATGTGTGTTGCGGGTGTAAATTAAAAGCCTCTTACCAGCAACAGGAGTGTTTCTAGCTGAAACGGCCCCTGGTACAATGTTCTTGCTTCCCTCGAACTCTTCTTTCTCTATCTTACGCAATGTGGTAACATACTTCAACTCCTCTAGCTCATGCTGTGACCTCTCTCTCATGGGGTAGTTACTGACCAAGAGGGGTACATGAAAGGCGGCCACGCCCCTACCCTTCACCACCATGGCGTCCCAACACTCCCTCTTGATCATCTCCTTCAGGTACATGTTGGCAAGGTTTGCCATCTCTATCTCCTCTCGCACCTAAAATGTAACCCAAGTACTGTAAGTGATCTAATAAACGCCCATTCTCTAATGAACGCCTCGTTAATAACAAATGCCCCCGTCAAGTCAGCATTTTGTGATAGACACTCCTCTCTATTAAATATCCTGTATCTTATAAACGCCCCCTAAAGGAGGCATTCATTGAATATCACTCTGTAACACAAAAACTGACCAATAACTAGAAACACAGTAAATGCCTTCCCCAAGAACACGGGGATGATGTTTAAAATATCGTAGATGGATTACGGCGTCTGTTTCCTTAACCTCCCTATACAGTTCATATAATGGAATGGAAACGTTGTTTAAGAAGCGTGAAGCGAACGTATGTAAAAGCAAACGCTCCTCTCTAATAGACGTCTTTTATCTAGTAAACTTCCCCTTCCAGTACGAAAGCTTAATAAACACCCAAGGCGTTAAAAAAGGTCGTTTACATTAAAGTGTGCATATCACTTGTGGGGTTTTTCATATTTAGAGTTTACTTATCGTTCTAATATACATAGCAATAAAAAATTGATTTCGATATTTCTTCGTGGTGCCATTAGCGTTCAAACAGGCGAAATTTTGCTTCCGGTTTCAAAATGACCGCGCAAAAGAAAGAATGGGTCCAAGTTGGGTTGTGTATAGGAGTCATAATTCGAGTCTTCAATCGATGGAGGAAGATTTTACATTCTTTACATCTGTTTTGAATTGACGTCACATTATCGAACTTGGACCCATTCTTCATTTTGCCCAGTCATTTTGAATCCGGAAGTAAAATTTCGCCTGTTTGAACACTTATTGCGCCAGGAAAAAAAATCCAAATCAAAAAGTTTTTTTGCTGTGTATATCAGAACGTTAAGTAGATTCTAAATATGAAAAAAACCACAAGTGATATATACACTTTATTGGGAGATACATCAGTCTTATTCTTACCTTTTTCCTATTTTGGGCGGAAGACCGCTTACCAAGCCTTCAAATCCTAATATGGGGAACGGTTTGACAGACAGAAGAGGTGTGCGCCAACGTCACCTCTATACCGAACCTTCCAATCTGTTTCTTCTTGGAACAAAGACAGCCAGTGTAACCAGTCTTACCTGTTTGATCTTCTCCTCCCCTACTGCAACCATCTTTTGTCTCTTCTCAGTGTCAAGATTAAATTCGTGTCGTTCAAGCTGCTCGATATCTGGGGCGGCGGTGTTGGCATCCACCATTTGCATGACGGAACTCTTAAGATCCATGATGTCTTTACGCAATTTTCGTTTAATTTCTGCAAACTTTTTGTCTTCTTCTCGTTGCGCCTTAAAAGAAATACGAAAGTAAGAATTCAGTGTAATTGCTAAAACTGTTAAATGCTTTCTACTTCCACAAATGTCAAGTGGTTTCTTCTTTAAAAACTGTACAGTTGGTTCTACTTCTAAAACTGTAGAGTGGTTTTACCACCACAAATGTATGGTGGATTCTACTTCCAAAAACTATGAAGAGGTTTCTGCTTCTAAAACTGTGAAGTGGGTTCTACTTCCAAAACTGTACAGTGGGTTCCACTTCTAAAACTGTAGAGTGGTTTTACTACCATAAATGTACAGTGGGTTCTGCTTCCAAAACTGCTTCCAAAACTGTGAAGTGAGTTCTACTTCCAAAACTGTTGAGTAGTTTCTACCACCGCAACTGTATAGTGGGTTCTACTTTCACAACTGTTAACGTATAGTGGGTTTTACTTCCACAACTGTACAGTGGGTTCTAGTTCCACAACGGTATAGTGGGTTCTACTTCCAAAATTGTATAGTGTGTTTTACTACCAACCTGTAAAATGGGTTCTACTTCCAAAAATGAATAGTAGGTCCACACAAAACAAGATGTTTAGTAATGAGAACAAAACAAATAATCTTAGACACCAATTTCCGTAAGATGAAAAACAAAATTCTCCCAACATATTCACAAGGAAATCATAGAGACAATTTGGGAGAAATTGTTGATTTACCTCAGCCACCGCCTTCTCCAGCCACGTGGCATCCTCCGAGGGAGGGGGTGTAGGTGTGGTGTATATTCCATCCTTGGATGGTTTCTCCTTCTCACTCGCCTCCGTGTTGGCCTTCTCAACTACGGACTCCTCGTGCTTGGGCACAAACACAGGCCTAGAAACAGCCACAGCGTCTTCTTCCTTGCGGGTGGTGGAGAGCAACGAGGTCCGTTGTCTTAACATGTCTATGGCGGCAGTCGCCTTGCTCCTCCCTACCAAATATGGACATGAATAAATTAAAATGATGAAGAGACTGTCCTACGGCAGGGAGCTCAAAGGGACCCTACAGAAAATGGCAAGACGCTCTTCTTACCTTTTTCGGTTAAAAACGCCTTTTTGGTACAACTAAGGGTGTTTTAAAAGAAGAAGAAAAATATTTTGCCAACACGGTATCTCTTGGAGCTGCAGCAAATCAACTGAACAATTTAAAAACAAAGTCGATTTTAAAACTTCTTTCTGTCTCATTCATCTGATCGGAACTATTTGTCAAAACTTAATGAAAGCGCTATTCGCTTTATTGCCGCAGTTTTTTTGATAAGAATGACATAAGCTATCGTTTCTAACTGAACAGAATACAATAGAACAAAAAATAAAAATAGAGCAGAATAGAAAAGAAAAGCAAGGAAAAATACTTTTAATAGGCGTCTCAATCTGCAAAGAATGTTTCCGTAGTGAGCCTGATTGCTGTGTGAATTACTCCAAACACGATCATCTTCATTTTGATAGAATTGAGCATGTATGAAAAACAATAAGTTAACAAAAACTTGACGGTAATGTCTTCAATGCGTAGTATGACATCCTATTACATACAAACACACGTACGTAAATACGTACATAAACTTTATTTACAAACATACTGACACATAAACGTTTGCTTTGAGGCTAGCAATAATATTAGGTGTGATTGTCAAAACGTATGGGTTTCTAGTGCACTTATTTGACTTGGTTTTCTAATGAGATCTTGTAGGGATACCTGTGGTATGCTCACTGAACAACCACAGATCTGGTTGGGAGACCTGTGGATGACCTTACCAGTAGACGAGAAATTCCACGCCCAGCAGGCCAACACCCCGTCACCGCCTGTACTCAACACACGCTGGGAGTCACCAGTGAAACACACATGCGTTGCACCCCCCGTGCGGTAATGATGGGCCGATAGCTTGATAGTGCGGTCCTGCGGATCATACCAGCAGAGAAAAACAAGAAATTATTAATAACCAAGGATATCTCCAATCTCCAAGGCCTCGTTTACACTATACCAGTTTCGTGCCGTTGAAAAAACCATAGCGGATTTGGCTTCTGTCTGTACTATACCAGATTGCTGTTGTGGCGTTGTAAACACCATAGCCGAATTACCCTTTGTCTACACTATTCCAGATAGCTATCAGGGCGCTGTTAACACCATAGCTTAAAGGCCTTATGTCTAACACTATACCAGGTAGCTGTCGTGCGTTGTAAAAACCATAGCAGATAGACCTTCGGTTTACACTGTACCGGATAGCTGTCGTGGCATTACAAACACCACAGCTGATAGGCCTTCGGTCTACACTAAATCAGAAAGCTGTCGTGGCGTTGTCAGCACCATAGCTGATAGGCTTTCTGTCTACACTATACCAGATAGCTGTCGCGGCATTGTAAACGCCATAGGCCCTGTGTCTACACTATACCAGACAGCTGTCGTGGCCGGTTGTAAACACCACAGGGGATAGACCTTCTGTTTACACTTTACCGGATAGCTGTCGTGTCATTGCAAATACCATAGCTGATTATAAGGCTTCTGTCTACATTATACCAGACAGCTATCGCGGCGTTGTAAACACCACAGCTGATAGGCCTTCTGTCTACACTTTACCAGACAGCTGTCGAGGCGTTGTAAACACCATAGGACTTGTGTCTACACTATACCAGACAGCTGTCGTGGCGTTGTAAACACTATAGCTGATAAGGCTTCTGTCTACACTACACCAGATAGCTGTCGTAGTGTTGTCAGCACCACAGCTGGTAGGCTTTATGTCTACACTTTACCAGACAGCTGTCGAGGCGTTGTAAACATCACAGGTCTTCTGTCTAAACTATACCACATAGCTGTCATGGCGTTGTAAACACCATAGCTGATAGGTTTTCTGTCTACACTATACCAGAAAGCTGTCAAGCGCTTGGAAAACCCCATAGCGGATAGGCCTTCTGTTTACACTATACCAGATAGCCTTCGTACCGTTCTAAAAACCACAGCGGATCTAAACTTTTTGTTTTACACTATCAGACAGTGAACGTGCCGTTGTAAATCCATATGCCGAACAGGCCTTTTGTTAAGATTTAACGTCAGTTTAAGAGCTGGTGTATATAAGTTAACATTTTTTTATCTGAAAGCAAAAACCCAAAGAAAATTCAAATCTGTGTGTGCAGAATATCAAGGAGATTTCAAGAACTTCAAGGAAAATAGTAAACATTTTTTTGTCTTAATTTCGTGGATAATTGATTGCCATGAACTATTTTCTGAAACCATGCCCCAGAAAGGCTTACTTTACAAGGGTTACATCAAATGACACTACGAATGATGTCAGTACACTACGATAGACAAAGGTTGGCGGGATAACTCTACCTTCTCAAGAATGATTAGTTGGTGTAACGGGCTTCCAGAAAAAGACGGAGTGAACACGTATGTTTCACAGAAAACATTTTGGTAAAAGTTTGAGTTAATTTCAAATTTCTCGACACCTTTTGAAACCCTAGGTATCTTTGTATTACAAATATTATGAACCAATATGTGTAGTATTGTATTATACAACTTTATTGGTAACATTGTAGGATTTTTATGGAAATCCTAATAAAAATGCAACAATAAACAGCTCTCGAATAGCCAAACTAAACAGCAAGCACACAAGCCAGCTCTATTGTCTCTTGTTATCATCGTTTGACAAAGCAGCTTTGCAGTATTTGCTTGGTTGTGCATTGCCTTGACGTGTTGTTTATTATTGCCGTTATTGTTCGACTAGACAATCATAGTTCCGCATTTTAAAAGCTTTTGCTTTACTTAACAAGCCGCTTACCAATGCTCCCACAGCCCTGAGAAGAACCCTGCCATCTGGGGCACAGCTGGCTATCCACCGTAGATGAGGGGACAACGCCATCCTACCCCCAGGTAGTTCGTGACCAGGGTAGGTACTGGATGGACTAAGGGGCGAATCACTTGGGCCAACGCCCTACAAGAAAACAGAATATGATAATAAGGGGCGAGCCATTTGATCTTTGAGAGGGGGTGGGCTGTTTTTGAAAAAAAAGTCCCTGCAAGCCAAGTTCTCGTAAAAAAAAAAGATCCTGCAGCAACTGGTGAACGAAAAAAATATCCTGCATCATATTCCCAAGGGGAAAAACGTTGCAGTTCAAAAAAAAATTTCCTGTTAGTGCTTTGTATCAAAAAATAATTCTTGCACACTATGGGACATAAAAAAAATCCCTGCTCACCAAAAAAGCCCCCCCCCCCCCTTAAAGATCAAATGGTTCGCCCTAAGCATACTGGTTGGGAAGAGGAGTACATTTAGATCACTTGGATCGACACCATACGAGAGCTCCAAACGTAATAGTAAGCATATTAGCTGGGCAGGAGAATATCACTTGTGAGATACGAATGTGGTACAAAACATACTGGTTTGGCAGTGGAGTAGATCGCTTGGATCGACATTATACGAGAGTTTCAAACGTGATAGTAAGCATACAAGCTGGGCAGAGGAGTGTATCTCTTGTATCAAAACCAACAAAAGATAGGAAAGTGATAGAAAGCATACTGGTTGGGCAGAGGAGTAGATCACTTGGGATGGCACACTGCGAAAGATCTTAATGTGATATATAATTTTATAGTAAGCATATCGGCTGGGCAAATAGGTAGATCCCTCCGGTTGACGCCCCACAAAGTCAAGAGTATAAATAACGAGGCTGGGTGTCACAAAAACCCACAACACTATAATGTATCCATAAAACATTTATAAGAAAAATAGTTGGTAAAACTAATACAATGAAAATTTAGTTGAAAAAAGCGAATAAGCTTCAGTGTGATAAAAACAAACTTTTGCACATTCATTAAACACTGCTTTCCAAGATGTATATTGCTAAATTGCATTTTCGTTGTAGCTTCCAAGGCCACCCTAAAAGCTGTTAAAAGGAATACCTGACTATTTGAGGACACCGGCAACTTGGCCAACTCTTTACGGTGATGTGCCATCATGAAAGCCGCCTGGGGCGAGGTGATGATCAGCCCGTACCCTGGAGAGGCTAGCTTGTGGGTCACTTTCTTGATTGCCTCATCTCTATACAGTAACGTCTTGTCCTTGAACGCGTCTCTTGGGCCTGCAGTATAAACAATTCACAGATTGATTGGCTGATTTGTTGATTGATTGAACGACTGTATAATTAGTTTGCAGACTGGGTTATTGAATAGTTGATTTGTGGAGTTATTTAATAATTAATTGGCTGATTGAAATTTATTCACTGACTAAATATCTGATCGCTTTATTGATTACTTGACATGATGGTTGGTTGACTGACTGATTGATCGATTGACTAATTGATTGGTTGATCGATCGGTTGATTGATTGACCATTTAAGAAATGGTCCATGCTTGGCGTACGTCAATCGAGTTATGGATGCACGCGGGAAGTTGAGAGAGCACGAGAGAAACGTTTGAGTGGCACGAAGCGAATCCAAATGCTTCTCTAGCTTCTCGAGGGCTCTCGCAACTTCCCAAGGGCATCCATAACTCGATAGATGTACAGCTAAAGCATGGGCCATTTCTTTTAGAACATTGCCACTTTAAACAAAACTGATAATACAGAGTTCTCCTAAACTATTCTGAGCATTTTGATAGGTTGAAAGTAATTACGCGATTTGATAGACGCACGGGCGTGCATCTATCGAGATTTAAATGCACGCTCGCGCCATACGAAAAGCGCGCGAAAAATTGCCAGCTATGTTCTAATGTTTGATTGGTTTGTTGTCTGATTGGCGATTTGATTGATTGATTGATTGACTAACTGATTAACCGATCGATTGATTGATTATTTAAAAGGTTGGTCGATTGATTATTTGATTGGTTGGTTGACTGATTAAATGATTTATTAAATAATTGATTGATTAATTAAGTGGTTATCGATTGATTGTTTGATTAACTGATTGTTTGATTGACTGATTGTTTGATTGATT
>JAOBRG010277760.1:0-16127 GCA_027574985.1 Umimayanthus nakama | reverse complement strand
TTGTTGTTGTTGTTGTTGTTGTTGTTGTCTGAAACCGACATATTTTATTTTTGTTGATAGATACTCGGTCTATTCTTGTATTTCATCTTAGTTTGTCACGGGGTCTTTGCTGTATTATGTTTTTATGAGCAACATGTCACTTAATACACTGAACATAAAAAGGAAAGCATGATCAACTGGTATGGTGTTTTATTTGCAAGATCTCTTGAAGGAAGTCAGTAAAGCACATAGTAACATAGTATCGAAGTGCCTTGTTATGCCAAGCCACCGTCCAACTGGGTAATTTACAGTTGGAGTCTCTCTTTACTACAACTTAATTGTCTTTTTTACTCTCTAAATTTTACAAACATTCATCCAACGTGAAGAACATCCTTCGGAAAAAAATAACTACACGCCAGCGTGCGATAGCTGAAAACCGTTGTTCACAAAGCCAGTTCGCCCCAGCATTTCCATATATGGTATCTATGATTGACGGTAGCCGAAACACAGTTTTTTTTTGGTGAAAACCCCCCAATGGTCGCGTAAAATCGAAAATGGTGGTAATATGGCTGTTTTACGGCTTTGCACACACATAAAGTATATTGGCAAAAATCCTTACTTGTAGGCTAAATAGCATCAGACAGTGTTTAATACATAATTCTATTATTGCATACATTTCAGGTGCTTCCCGAGGGGCATTTCAGCAAACTTTACCCATCCAATGCATGGTTCAGTGTTCGAGGATCTTAGCTAGAAATCTATCAGTGGTGAACTCACAATTATTTTTTTGTCTGACACATTAATTGCACCCTCAGTTAATAGTCCACAACATTCGCTTTAATCTACTCCTATCAACAAGTGTGTGAGTTCTTTTAAATCCCTCGTCAACATGGATGGTGAAGCGAAAGAAGGTCGCTCATTTTTTTATCCTAGACCAGGTTGGGGATTCAATCCAGGAATTCTTGGTTGGCAGTTGGAAGTCTTACCAAATGCGCAACAAGCAAAATAATACTACTGATGGTTTGTACCAGGTGACGATGGAGTTGGTTGGTACTCTACCACCTGTTTGGATAAGGTTACGTCTAACAGAAAATGGAATCTGATTTACAAAACTTGAGCCCAGCATACATGTATACAATTAGCTTTCAGTAAATTATCATTGCTTCGAACACTCTACCACTTGTATCTACTGTTGAAGAGGGTGTAGAGTGAGGATTTAAAGATATTTAATAACTTAGCTGTCTTAGCTCATGCAGTACCTGTTGTTGTTGGATGCCATACTGTTGGTACTGGGGTAACTGGTCACCACCTATGGGAGTGGCACTCTCCACCAGGCCCTGGGTCTGTACTGGTGTTTGCATCAGTTGTGGTATCCCGGCAGGTTGACCAGGCACAAACTGCTCAGCTGGTTGGATGTTTGTCTGTTGCACAGCCTGTGGTTGGGTGTATGTACCTGTGGCAAACTGGGATGCCTGTGACATGAGGGGCATGGGATTGGAAGCTTGCACAGGTTGACTAGCAGCAACCTGGTATTGTTGTTGTGCACTGATCTGTTGGAACGAAGCCGGCACAGCTCCCTGTGTTGCTCCTGATGTCATCATTAGAGGCACCAGAGCTGGCATCTGTGCTGACTGAACAGGGGTTGGGAAAGCAAGGGACGACGGCTGACCAGCTACTGCAGGCTGCACAGGAGCCTGGAGAGGCAACCATTTTGGAGTTAAGATTGCAAGGTTATAAACTGTTCTTAGACTTAAACACAAGACTGCGTTAAATTAAACTTCTAATTTAAATTTTATTGCTTTTGTAAGTCTTTTATGGTCGAAAAATGCTCGTCACCTACACCAATATGACAGTGCTTGACTGCACAAAACAAATTTTTTGCTGTTTGCAAATGCCTGCAGTCCCTGGGACTCATCAGGCATCAAATGCCTGGGGTTTGCCCAGGGGGGGATGCTCACAGCTGGAATTGACTTCACATAATAATGGAGATTGAGTTAAGGATTTATAGAGGTAGCCAGCTCGGCTTAAACTGAATTTTATAGTAGCCTTGCAAAAATCTAGGAGCTCGATACAAGTTCAAGTAAGAATCGAAGTTATGTCACACTTTGTAAGATTTCCATTATGCAAGTGTGTTTAAGTTCACCGAAAGTAAGCTGTCAGCTTCCAGCCAGTAAAAATCAACTTAGGTGCTGTGAGCTGGGGCAAAGGTCACTGGCATGCAGTGTGCAAAACAATTTCAGATAACCCGGCTGAGCTACACGAGAGTATAGATTGTTATGGAATTTGTATTCATCTTGAAACCATTAAGACAATTGATTTATTATTTTAGAATATTTTGTATTAAAATCTCTTAAACATTGAACAACATCATTACAAACTAGATAGCTAATAAATAAGAGATTACTCAATAACTAGAACTTGTGACACACAAATTATAGAAGAATGTAAGTATTTGAGTAAAACAACCACCAATCACGATACTGTAATCTTTTGCAAGAGAATTTGAATTTTAGATTGTACAAGTTTGTAATATTTCATAACCTTAGTATTTACATAGCTTAGGTTGATTGCAACAAAGAACTAAAAGATAAAGAATTGCAAATCAAAATAAGCTAATGAATTGAGAATACACCTATCCACGCTACCTGCTTGTCAATTGTTTGTAGGGGACTGTACAATGAAGCACACATAGCTTTGACACTGATGTACAAACTCTTTTAATTACAAAGAAAACAATTTTACTATGCAACTTGGAAAACAACCGAGCAAAATAAGTGTTAAGTTTTTTTTCAGTTTTTCATTTGTCAGGCGGGGCAAACAAACTTAATTTTCAAGCAAAGTCACTCATCCGAGCCAAGATCCACTTACCACTGGCGATCGGGCGAGTGGATTCTCAATCCCTGCAATAACGTGGTAAGAACTGACAGAGTAAATATTATTAACAGTTTAAGGTACATACCTGGTTTGGCACACCTCCAAGCAAAGAAGGTGCCACTTGTCCTTGTACAGGCTGCACCCCCATGGGCAGCTGCGCCATCAAGGGCTGGGGCTGTAATGTTGTCTGAGGTGGCACCACTCCCTGTGATGCTGAGGAATACTGTGGGGGAGGGGGTCGCTGCAAGGCTACTTGGCCCCCAGGGGCAGGCTGAGGAGCCTGGAGGAGAGGTTGGAGCTGCGGTGGCTGTTGTGGCCGGGGAGGGGATAGGACAGTTTCCATCATCGGACCAGGCTGGTGTTCATGGTGAGCATTCCCTGCCATCAGTGGGACAGGACCATCTTGCTTCATGTCTCCCACAAATTCCTGCTGTAGATTTGGCACAAGTTTATGGATTGATACAAGAACAAAGCAAAAGGATGTAATGATGATGTCATTTACCAATTAATTACACCAAATTAATTAGTTTATGATTTTCTACTACTCTATAGATACCAAATTTTTCATTTCAATACCATTAGTTTTAGTGTTAAATGGGCAGCAGGTACTTTCTGCAAGTTCCCCCCCCCCTTCCCTGGCCTGGATAGGTATAACAATATTAAACGCTGGTTCTTTGCAAAAGGCAGTGTCCACTATACTACATTACTATTTAATACTAGTACTACAATGTATGTTAACCCTTAAAGCTCCAGCCAATTAACCAGAATGTGTCTTCTCCTTACATTCTCCACGAGAATAATAGGCTGATTGATTATGAGAATAAACTAGTTGATCATACACAACTAATCGTCTGAGACCAAAAATGGGGGTCTTAAAACTTTTTTTAAAAGAAAACTTTAGGGACAGTTTAGGAGAAATTAGCAACACATCACGTGTCTTGTTCGATGCTTAAGGGGTTAACATGTAAACACAACACACATTACCTCCTCTTCAGGCATTTCCTCCATACCGGGTCCATCCATGCCCATCATCAGAGGTCTTGGGTGACCCATAGGGCCTCTTGGAGGAGGACCCCTAATGCCACCTGGGGGACCCCCCATATGAGGTCCAAAACCCCTGGGTCCTAAAGGTGAAAATGTCACCAAAGAAAATTAATTTACACATGACACATGGACTGCCGATGACTTGAATTGAAGGGGAGAGGATGGGAGAAGGGAGGAGAAAGACCGCCTGCCAAAAAAATACACTTTTGAATTTCTGCCCCTAACTATCTGACCAATAAGAAGGCAACCTCAGCCTGACCGTTATCAGTTTGACCATTGATGTGTGGCATAAAAACAAGGTCACAGTGACTGGATGCAAAAAAGACGTTTTTAAAACTAAAAACCAGAAAGAGAGAGTGCCAGTTATTTTTGCAGATTCAGTAATATGCTGCTGTACTACTGACAGTCCTTTATTAGTTGAGTGTTGAAAATTTGAAAAATTATTTATTAAACCTATGTTTCTAATTCTATGATTTAACGCCAATTTATAAATGCAAAAAAAATAATAGCTTTAAAATGTTCGATTTGGGCTTGGTAAAGCGCTATCTCCATGTTAAACTAAATATTTGACCTGATCCCATAATAAATTTAATCTGCCTTGAACAAGAGGGATCTGCTAAATCAGTAAATTGCTCCTTTGCAGTCAAATTAAATCTCACATCGAAGACGAAGAGGAGAAACAACCAAAACACAAGTTGTAACTGTTTGCTCATCAGAAAGCAGAACCATTGTGATACTCTTGCTAAACAGCCAGTTGAAGAAGAGCAAGAGTATCTCTGCCAAACCCGAGCTGTCAAACAGCATTTCTTTCACCATTAGTTAATGAATTTTGTTCTTTCTTCAGGACAACTTTTCCATTTGCTATTGATAGAACACATACACTCTTCCACATCATGCGAAAACTACTCGGCTGACAGATTTTGATTGGCATTCACAGTGATGAGCCAACCGGTATTTCCGGCCACCAGTGGAAAGACTACTCCAAAAGTGTAGTTTTTCTGCAGGCGGTCTTTCTCCTCCCCTCCCTCACCCTTCCAATTTTTCTTCCCTTGCAAGAAATCAAATTTTCCATCTTTTCACAAGACCGCCAGCTTTGCAGGCTAGGTTCTCAGTGGTACTCAATGTTGCACAGTGATACATTCCAGCATAAATAGTGTTATTGTGGGGATTTGCAAGCATGTAGCAACTAAATCAAATTAAAACTACATAACTAGTTCATGATATAATTTATCTTGAGTAGATTAGTCAAATCAAAAGTATATGCTACAAATGTATGCTATTAACGTTACTTCATTGACAAAAAGCAGGAAAATAGAACTTTCAAAAAAGAAGACTTCCCTTGCATGAAATTAGTGCTTTAAAGGTTCTTGGCAACTCTACAGACTTTTGAATAACAAAAACAAAAGGTGTGCATGGTTATTGATGATCCAAACAAAGACTCTTGATAAGCTGTTTTTAACTAGAATTTTTTAGGATCAATCCAGGATAATGTTAAACCACCCACCCACCTCCCCTCCATTAAACCAGAAGATTTGCCGACATGAAACCCTAACCCAGAAACCTTAATTTTTCCATTTCATTTTCTTTTTTCATACCTCCTGGGAATCTTGGTCCCCCTGGCCTGAATCCAGGTCGCCCCATTCCCATCATGTGCCGAGGGGGTCTAAAATGGGGGTGGGGTCCCCTTGGCCCTCCTGGTCCTTGCATGGGTCCTCGAGGCCCTGACTGCATCAGTGGTCGCGGGGGTCCTCCACCCTGTTTCAATAGAGTAAAATTTAAGACACAGGCAGACTACTTAGCAGACAGTGGTTGAAATACAGGTACATATTTTTTGTGCTTTGCTCATTTGAACTCTGTAGTTGATGTTGAATAAAACTGTGTTTCATATTTTACAGTAAGTATATAAACTACTGGCACAATAGTAATAAAAATTAATTAGTGAACTGGTCTACTGTAAGAAATAAGGTATAGTTCACCATTCTAACTTAATATGTACATTGTATTTAATATTCATTTGGATAATGGAAGATGAAATAAAACGTAGTAAAAAAACCAATATTTTTTATTGAAACCTCATAAAACACAGTGTGTAGGGAAAAAAGGAAAAAGGAAAATGCAGTCAAAATGGTCCATGCAAACAGAACAGTCCTGGCACCACTGCAGGTACATGATTGACAAAACACCTGACTACAACTTACTGGTCCTCCTGGCCTCATGCCTCTTGGATGTCGTGGAATCATTCCAGGGGGGCCTCGAGGCATGAAACCTGGGGGTCTATGACCAAGGAGAGGGGGGCGAGGTCGTGCAGCCATAAGGGGTCTTGGTCCTCGAGGTCCGTCTTGACCCATTGGACTTCCAAGGAGGAAGCCTCGAGGGCCAGGGAGTCCCCTGCCTCGTGGGTTGAAATGTCCACCAGGGGGGCCCTGCATTCATGTTAAGAAAGAAAAGCACTTTAGGTAGGTAAACAAAATCACCACTACTGAACTTAAGCAGCACTTATTCCTTGCAAATGTTTTTAGAAAGGACAGTATCTCAAAATTGTGCAAATTTCGATAACTGCAAGGAACATCAGTTATCAGTTTATTTGCCATATATGGAGTTGTTACAGTTGTATACTTAATACTAGGACTGAAAGCGAAATAATTAAATGGTGAGGATAGTACAACAAAATTGCTCTTTTAGAAAAAGAACTATTCATAGGAATGATTATTTGAATCAATAAAGGAATGTTTTTCTCAATTTGAAAAAACACTTATTTGCAGTCTTAAAATTAATATTGCTTTTAAAATAGGAATGCACACCAGATAAATCTCTAGAAAATTGGGATTTCATGAATGATCTTTAGAGCTTTTAAAGGTCAAGAAATGGGACTGTCCCAACAAAACAGATATAGTTGGCAGGTATGCAAATCCTGTCTACTGGTACACAGTTATATACATGTGATAGTACATGACTAGGACAGTACCTGGTGGCCCCCAAGGATGCTGGCTCCACAGCGACCAGGGGTCCCAAATGCTACTCTGATGTTTGACCCTTCAATCAGCGCTCCATTGTGAGCCTTTTGGGCCATTTCTGTCTCCTCAACGGTCATGAAGTCAACAAAGGCAAAGCCTCGTGAAACTCCAGTCTGGGGGTTCACTGCTACCTGTAAAATCAACAATGAATAAAATAAATGAGCCATAACATGTACAGTATAATGCACGTCCAATTATGGAGCCTGTTTCCAGAAAAAGAGTGAAAATATACAGCTGAAGAATCTCAAATCTACTTACACCAGCATGAAACTCAAGTACGAAAGTTGATGCTAAATATTTTAAGACATTGTTTCAGTTCAGTAAAAAATGAAGATTTTCTATGTTTTATTCATTTTCTTTGGCTGTTTTACTGCTGCATGATTGAACAAGATCCATTGTTTTGCACAATGCCTGTAACATTTTTTATACGAGGATTCCTTGAATAAATTAGACTTGCTGGCCATGAGACAAGATTCAGGGCGAAAGAGAATATACTATCTGGGGCTTATTTTGCTTCGGAATATTTTGTTCTTGTCTATTATATGCTCTGTTTGCAATAGATATATTTGTAGCAAAAGAGAAGAAAAACAATCTCAAATTAGCTGTCACATAATTAATATATGTAACTGCAAGAGATCACGAAAAAAGTTGAAAACAAGAGTGCTTCATACTGACAGTTTTGCTGTGTTCAATCAACTCGCAAACAGAATGCTTGGTAGAATGAAATTGTGAAGAGAATCAAATTTTGATCTCTTTACAACAGTATATTTCAGAGAGGAAAAGTATGCCACTCCATTCTCATTAAGAATATATCTAATATCTTTGTCCATAATTCTCTATGCTCTTAGGACGCAGCAGATGTGGATTTTACCATAGGATATGGTTCCACACCATTACTCCTGTCAGAGGCCCTGTCACTCACATATTAAAACACCTCGATTTTAGAGGCAAAGTTTATGAGAAAAAATTATGTGTGCATTATCCAAGTTTATGTTAGGGTAAATACAGTTTCTCTAAGAGGTGCAACTAGGTGTGGGTTGTAGGGTGTAATTTCTTTTGTGAACTCAAAAACATTATAGAATTAATTTAATAAAAAAGTCAGCATACGCATATAAAGCAAAAATGGGAGAAAAAACTTGGGTCTGATGCAGGTTCTTGTTCCTGTTACTGAATTACTAAACTTGCAACTCAGACCTGGACCTTGATGTATCCTGCCATTAGCCTGTGCCCTAGACAGTCCAATCCATTAGTTTACACAGTCTGCATATTACTGCAAGTTATCTTGTTGCAAATCCCCCTGGCAAACCAGCCAGGGCTGAAAAGGTTAACAAGCAAAGAACAGTCCTCACCTGTGCAAATGTTACTGTCCCACTCTGAGAGAACAGTTGTTTAAAAACTTCCCCATCAACAAAGTCTCTTGGCAGTCGGTCAACAAACAGTGTTCTTGAATGAAGGTCTTCATACGTCAAGAGATTTTGCTCAGCAAAATCAACCCTCAAAATCCTCCCTCCAACATATCTTGAGCCCGTTGTCATAAGCTGCTGCTTTGCCTGCCCTGCGCAATCTTTATTGATATACTCCACAAAGCCATATCCTTTGCTCTCACCTGTAAGTTCACTCCTCACAAGGAATAATCGTTCTATAGCCCCAAAGGGACTCATCAGGTCTCTAAACTGCTCCTCGGAATAGTCAGTTGGGAGGTTGCCAACAAAGAGTAGACTGTCGGGAGGAGCTGTTGTCACGCCGACCACATGTCCATGAAACTGCTGCTCGTTCAGAGCAAGCACAGCCTTCTTGGCTTGTTCAGCGCTTGCCAGAAGTACAGTTGCTTGTGAAAGGAACATTTATAATCTTGATTAAATTATACTTAACATTTATTCCATGAGCTTACACTGGAAATAGGATCATGTTGAACAGTTGGCTGTAAACAAACCCATGTCCAACAAGAGCACAAATAGAATTTATTACTCGCAAGTTAGCTTCTTGCTCAAACTTTTCAGCAACACTTGGTACAATAAGTTTTCATACACAGCATACTGTGTGAGTTGATTGATAATTAACATAGAGAAACTCAATCGGAATTCTAACTAGTAAATTCTTAGATTTATAATTAAATAAATGTATACAAAACTACTCTAATTTGTAATGAGTAGTAAACGTTGATCAATTGATATAAAATAGCCTCAGCAATTTTGCACATTCAAATTTTACCAGCATGTGTTTGCAAATACTTTCCAGCAGTTTTCATTTAAACGTTTGATGTATCACAAACCCCTGGTACTTTTCTTTGTCATGTTTTTCCAAATACACGTAAGTAAGTGACAACCAGTGAAACCAAACAACTTAAAAGAATGTCAACTTCTCATGTGCATAGAAAACACATTTTATAAGTTAATCTAAATATACTGTTTAAAAACCCTTCTCTCTGCTTATTGGAAATTGTCCAGAATACTTGAACTTCATATCATAACAAAGCCAAAGTTTTTTTTCTGGGTATCTAAACCTTTTCCAACGATATAAGAAAGGTTTTCCTCACCACAATTCTTGTCAAACTTGACATCAAGTACTTCATATCCATGTAAGAAGTTTAGTTTCAGATCCTAAGGAAAAATCAACATTCATTAGTAGTTCATGATTCCAAAAACCAATAAGGCGCAACAGCAGTATCAATACCATTAGATACAGTATTAAATATAACAACTATACTAAACTTTCAGCATACACTACTAAAAAAATACTGGTACACACAAAGGCAGTGTTAAAAAACAAAGTGTCTGTGTAAATGTCTCGGATGTCTGTACCCCTTGATACAAGTCCAACTCTTTCAACATTTTGTTCAACTTTTTTAACCTGTCTTTTGGGCTTTGTGTGCGTGTGTCAGTGTGCATTTTAAATCTTATTTATTTATTTACTAATAGTGTTTAAACAGGCAGGTCCAGTTCAGCAAAAGCTGGTTTAAATTGAGGCCTGAACATTACATAAACTACTTACAATACATCACAATACAGTACACTACAAAAATTAGAATATTCAATTATAACAAATATAATTGCAGAAAGTCCAAATAAATTAGTGTGTGACCAGATGAGTTTTTAACTGGGATTTAAAAGAGGAAAGTGTTTTTTCTTTCCTTATGTAACAGGTAAAGTGTTTAGATGTTAACAAAAGTTCTATTAACTGTGACTGCATCTGCCACCTTACTCTTTTAAATTCAAGTTGAGCTGCTTTAGGCTTACATTGATTAGCATTAATTTTCAGCTATTTCTAGGTACACGCTTTTTTTTATTAGAACCAGAAACTTTCGGCTCAGCCTGGGCTGTTCTTAATTTTTTGGTGATTTCAGCCTCAAGTTGTTCTTAAATTGTTCTTATTTCCTGATACTTTTAAACAGTGAATTAGTTGCCCGGAACAATATATTAAGATGGCACTAAGAAATTTGTGTTTGTTATTGTTTCATTCAGTGAAAAAATTTGAAACTGTCAATACAGCATCCACGAACGTGACAAGCTGGATTAATCTATCGTCTAGCACCTGTTGACCAAACTAAATTCTGACAAGTTAAATTGTTTTCATACAGTACATCATAGTCTGTGTTTAAGGATCTATTAAGTTTCATAAATTTTTCTGACCAAAATTTCAGCATGGTGATTGTTCTTAGCTTGTTCTTAATTTTTTGGCCAATCTCAGCCTGGGTGGTCTTATAAACTTTGTTCTTATATAAAAAAAAAGCGTTTAGTGAATTAGCAACATGTTTTGTAGTGTCTGTATCAAATTGTATTTACATGTGTGGATTCAACAAAATTTATCTAGTTTTGTCAAAGTAGCCTGCAATGCAGACAGTTTACACTTCCAATATTGTTCTCATAGGCTTGTTTCTTACACATTATACTGATTTTATTTAAATTTGTGTAACATCATCACCAGACTTGCATGGGAGCCTATCCTCTATCGATTAAAAAACAAGTTTTTAATCATGAACAACAGGAAATTGTGCACTAATACACAGGCAGACTAAGTCAACCATTTACAAAATGTGGGCCTGCGACAATGCAGGCGAGGTCAATGATGAACATCAACAAAAATTAACAGTTTCTCCACAAAGGTTCATTGGTTATGAGCTTTTAGATAGTTGATGAGGTGCGGAGCTCCAGGTCGGCTATCATAAGCTCATAACCAACAATGGTGAGTGGAATAACTATTCCACCAAACACTTGTAAAAATATCTTGAATCTTCTTCCACCAATCAAGTTTTCAGCCATTCTGAGGGAAAGTTTTCTGTAATTATTAGTGAAAAAACTAAGTTGCTGTCTGAAGATTCCATACTTGGACTAACTACAGGATGTAGGATCTATACCAAGAGTAGAGACCCAATCAGATTACCAAAAATTCAATATCCAAGGTTTAGTATCTAATAAATACACATATAACAAAAAATAGCAATATTTTCACTCTCTGATTTACCACTCACAACTCAAACTTGAATACTCTGATCTGCACGCATAACTAAGTACGCCCCAGTACGGAAATTATGCCGGCGGGTTAAACTTTGGTACTTTTACTTACCTCCAAATCTACAGCGTCTGGCAGGCTGGTTATAAGGATTTTGCGACGCTTTCCAAACTCTTCTTTCGATTTTGCCACTAATGGATAGTCCATCTGCTTTTCTTGTTCACCCTCGGAACCATTAACAACAGCCATACTTTCCGGATTTGAAAACAAACTGAGAGTTTGGAGGAAATTTAAAACTGACAGTGGTCCGAATCAAATGAATGGACTATGATGAGCACAATAAATGTCAATACTACACTTTCCTCATGTGTGTTGATTACTACGAATGATGAATAACTGTTAAAAATAGATTAAGATAAATAGAATCAAAAAACTGGGTTTGATTGAAAAAAGGGCTCAAAAGCAGCAATACAAATCCCTTCAGCTTCTACATGTAATTCCTTTGTACGTCCGCCATTTTGTGCATGCCGTGGTCAATATCCGGGATATACGGTATGGTTCGCAAAGGTTTTTGGATACTCGTCCCAGTGCAATCTCGTTGGCAATCGCTCTCAGGAAGTGGAGGGGTGGTGGATTGGAATTAGAGAGTGTGAACAGGGTTAACCGACTAGCGACAAAGGGCGAAAAATATTAGTGGCGTATCGACAAACGAGAAAGAAATTACCTTCTAGCGACAAAAAAAATAATACATTCTAACCGACAACAGTTACATGTAAAAGGTCAAAAATTTTAACCGACAACCGACATGTGGACTTCCCCATTCAAACCCTCGTAACACGCCCCGAGGCTGAGAAAGAAGATCTTTTATTTTTGATATTGTACAAGATCAAGGAAAAATTTATTGCCTGGCATATGTTCAAAAGTACAACAGTCGCCGGCTTTAGTTTTGTGCACGTACACGTACAAGTTAGACGGTACTTCATAAAAATTTACAAATAAACACTGTAGAAGTAGAATGTATAACTAAGGCTTACTAACAGCGCCGTACCTAGCCATTTTTTAACCAGGGGGCAGTGCTAATATATTTTCTCTCATTACTGGGGGGCAGAGATGACACTTTTAAGAGCGTTATAGTCAAGTTGTCAAATCCCTTGGGGACAACTGCCCACCTGCCCCCCCCCCGCTAGGTACGGCCCTGAGTAATTAATGCTAACTAAATCCTATCTCTAACTTTTACTTTACAAGAGAATCATTTTAGCTTCTGAAATTCCAGCTGAATTTAGCTGCAGTTGTCTCCGTACTCTCTTTGAAACTAATTTCCACCACCGAAGCAGAAGTATGTAATGTAAATTTTGCCGGGCTTCATGAAAATGCGAGATTTATTGCGATTCGGGACTTTCCTTCGCGAGGAGAGAGCGATTTGCAGTGTCAAATTTGGCATCTTGGCGCTTAGTAGTTAGCCTTTTCTTAACACGCAATTTCTTCATCTCTCGCCTCTTCATTTTCCCCTCCATTTTCTCCCTGTTGAAAGTTGTTCTTATTTTTAAAAGTACTCATAGGAACAACAACAGTAAGAAATAACTCCCAAATTGTTGCAAACATACCTAACTTGTGACCATCAACTACAATCCAAATAAAGCAATAAAAAATCGATCGATCTCAACACTTGGAGTGTTTGAATATTCGATACAAATTAATAGAGTTTTATTAGAAAAAGTAAGCTTTCACTTAAGATTCCAAATCCTAATCTGGATTGTCTCTGAGGCCAAAGGATGTTCTTCATTTTTGCCAAATTTGAGGCTCGTTGATCTTATAAGACTGATTTTATAAAGAAAACCAGTAAACAGATGAGAGTGTAGCAGAAGGGACGGCACTTCTCTTTAAAAAGGGCATAGAGGCGCTTGGCGGTTTTTTGCAGGTATAGTCAACCTTAATTAAGGATCATTTTAGTTAGTATGAAACCACAACGCCTAGTAACTTGGCATGTGAGACAATGTCAACCTCTTGGCCGTAGATAACAATCGGAGAAAAAGCACCAGGCTGAGTAGAGAATCAAGTTCTTAGTTCTTCAAAAAAAACTAGTTAAAAAAAATAACTAGTAAGAAAAAAAAGTAACTAGTTATAATCAAAAATAAATTTGAAAAAAATTAAATGCAATTTTTTTTTAATGCCAAATACCAACGGGCTTTGTTTGGGCTTGAACACCTACCAAATATCTCCTCTCTGGCTCGCTAGTTCACCGCCTATCCAGCTAAACTAGCGGGAGTTTGATGCCAATGCCCTCACATTTTTGTTATATGTACCATTATTCAAGTTTAGTAAAATTGCACTAGTGGTGATTATCGAAAATGGCGCGCGCTTTTTGGTCGAGAACTTCGTTCTCTCTCGCCATAATCACCGATAAGTGATTATAGCAATGACGCTCGCGCAAAGCATGTTTAGGCGTTTGTTGTTTTAAATTAAAAATAATTTTTTTTGGAAAGTTAAGTTTGCTATTTTTGTTTTATTTTCTGGAATAATCACCAGTGCAATTATACTAAAACAATTAGTCTTCTCAGGCTCTGTGAACATCACGATAGTCACTTCGACTTCGTCTCGGTGACTATTCGCAGATATTCACAGAGCCTGAGGTGACTAATTGTTAAAAAACACTAGTTAGACAAAAATTTTCTAGCTACAAAAATACTAACTAGTTAGAAAAAATAACTAGTTAAAAACAAAATTTACTGAAAATAAAAGCTTATTGCAGTGGTGCTTACCTGGGCTTCAACACTCACTTTCCATCTCATTTCCGGATCATAACTGCACTGCCTTACCAAACGAGCTTGAGAGGATTTGATGCCATATTGTCTCCTTTTTGGTGTACGTAAACATTATTCAAATATAAGAGTAGTGAGAGTAGTTAGAAAAGACACAACTAAATAGAAAAAACATAACTAGGAAGAAAAAAACCATGCTCATGAAAATAAATTAAAGTTGCATTCATTTTTCACTGCCATAAACCAGTAGTCCTTACCATGGCTTGAACATTAATCCGTCTGACATCTCATCTCTGGATCACCAGTCAATCGCCTCAACAACTGAGCTAGAGGGGATTTAAAATTAATGCAATGCTTTTACATTTTTATGCACATAAGCACTATTCAAATATTCAACTGCCTCTAGTCCGCAAAGAAGAAACTTAGAAATAAATAAATAAACAGAAAAAGCTTATGCTTACCTCTTTCATTACAGAAATACATTAAAAATACAACTTTGATTGAAACATCACAAACAAATTAATGAGCAGTGCATACTCAGTGCTTTTCAATGAAATAAGAATAACCTACCGCGCACAATCAGATACATTTAAGTAAAACAATAGTTAACTAAACAACAATTACACCTCCTTCCGTTTCTAAAAAAGGCTAACTTTCGTTCTAACATAAAAGAATTGAAATTTTTATAAACCTGAAAGATAATGGTCACTAAGATATTTTCAACAAGAATCACAGGACCCACAATAAAAAGCATAGCATGGCCGGCGGATATATAAGAGGTAATGGTGGCACAGGGTGTTTGGGGGGGGGACCTGTTACCTCTAGGTAAAAATAAAGGTATAACCCAGCCTCTAAAGGGCCTCTACAGGGACTCTACAGGGTCTCTACAACAACAACAAAATTTATTTCCACTTTAAGTGGCATTAAATATAAATTCTTAGACCATTCTTAATAAATAATATACGGCATTAAATATAAATTCTTAGACCATTTTTTAATTATACTACGATTTGGTGATACACTACGCAATTGTAATCGTGATCATTTAATTAATTACTGATTTATTGTCCGGAACGTTATTGTGTGTATTGATGAATGTAGTGTTTACCGTGTTGACAAACCTGCAATTCAGTATTAACTGCTAGAGGTTTAATAAGCACATTATTATTATTATTATTATTATTATTATTATTATTATTATTATTATTATTAAGTGCATTACATAAAATTCAAGACAAAAAATAGTTAAAACTAGTTGACAGTGGTTGGCTACCCGAAATAACTATGTGAGCTAAACTAGTCGGGTACCCATTCTATTTTGGAAAGGCAGTATTTAAATCAGGGAAGAAGGGGAAAAAATAAATAAAAGTTGTTTGGTTTATAAGTTATATAAAGTGAGAAAATGGTCTTTAAGTTCCCGTTTAAAGCCACGGTAGCTCAAAGTTTGAGTTTCGCAAAAAGAGGAGTTGTATGGGCATCAAATTTAGCAAAGGTAATAACACGAACAACTCTTTTCTGTATGATTTCAATAGGTTTGATATTTGTAGAGTAATCACTACCCCATATTATACAGCCATATGTGAGAAAGGGGTAGAATGTACCATAGTAGAGCTGAGTTAAAATATGAGAATTAACAAAGTGTCTGATTTTACATATAATGCCGATGCTTCTTGATAGTTATTTTTGCAAACATTAAGTACGTGTTCCTACCAGTTTAAGTGTGAGTCAATCAGAACTCCCAAGTATTTAATAGAGTTTATTTTGAAAATTTCTTTGTTATTGAGATAAAGCGATATAGTGGTTGCTATGTGTTTTTGCACTGCGTGAAATAGAACATATTTGGTTTTATTTGTGTTCAGGGATAATCGGTTAGCACATAGTCAATCATGAATTTTACTAAGCTCGTTATTTACTGTTGATTCTAGTAGATAAAGATTGTTATTTGAATAAAACAGGTTAGAATCATCCGCGAAAAGGTGTAATTCTAGAACTGAAGATGCTTTGCTAA
>JAOBRG010277759.1:0-31243 GCA_027574985.1 Umimayanthus nakama | reverse complement strand
TAAAACCGCCTCAGGTATGTCGTACACACGCAATTTGCTGACTAAAATGCGATGGTCGATGAGGTCGAAGGCCTTCTGGAAGTCAAAAAGAACAGCTCTTACAGTTGCCCCGTTTCCATCAGTGGCTTTAATCCATGAGTGAGTCATACTCAACCAGTTCTGAGAACTTGTGCATTCCATTTAAGAACTGACTGGTTGGACCGGCCAGGCCGGATAAATGGAAAGCGACCTATGAGAAAACAAACTTCGAGATAATTTTATCCATTGTTTGGTATTTAATAAACAATTATTCAACTCACGCTTGTTGGGTAAGAGCTTATGACAGCCAACTCGGTGCTCCGCACCTCCCGCGTCCGCTGTCTAAAAGCTCGTGCGGTTGTTGAATAATTGTTAAATATTGATGTGGTTAAGAGAAAAGGTCATTGCAGTTTTAACTTCAGCTTAAGTTGTTTCAGATATTTACCTGATAGAATTCAGGCTTCAACGTTGCCTCCAAATGGGGCCTGAACTGTTTTTCAGGAAAATATTTGCAACTGTTTAAGTTCCAGTTAAAACTGCGACATTCACTTCTCATATCCATTCTTCACTGCAGTTTCATATATGGGTTTCATTTAGAAGTACATAGGTTAACAATTACTTGCTCAGGTTAAACATCATCGGATAATCGCATCTCCACTGTGGTTGTACGTCACATCTTCACTGAATCTAGACTCAATTAACTGTGAGTTGTTTCTTCACAGGCTGCCTCGCACTTGCAGAGCTAGGTAGAAGAGGTCTGCTTCTCCCACAGAGATTACCAGAAGGTTATACTACAGATAAACCGAGTTCTATACCATTGTTAAAACTGTACAAACATATTAAATCTGACTTAAAATATTCTGAGATCTAGACTTTCAGTGACCGTGCAGCTTCTTTGAACATTTCCAGTTACAATTTATGAGATTGATTTCATCCCGTCCGTTCAACAACACGATCAAAAGCAGCCTTCGATTTCAGTTGTTCGCAAATTGCTCGTAGAACCAATCAAAACTCTGGACACCTGTTTCTGTGTTTTCCAAACTGATATGTCACATTTCGGATAGGTTTTTGTGCCGCGAAAAACTGCTTCTGTGTACCCTGTAATGTCGTGTCATAGAACAGTTTATTTATCGGCGGTGTAATCGAAACCAGAGACAGGTAGACACTTCAAAACAGCACCAAACTAAACTTGTTTAGTTGCGACAGTATACTGTCAAAGGTTGATCAAGGACTACCGCGTGAATTTGGTTCTTCGTGTTCACAAACCTGGCTTTCTTGTCAGCGTCACAAATTGTGTTAACTTATCTGAAACAATCCCAAGAATTTCATATAAGTAAGCATCCGTTTGACAAGGTAGACCTTTGGTAATGCAAACTTGAATCAAGTAACCGTTATTTTTTTAAATTCAGATTTTAGTTGAGGATTTGAGTAGTACTGTTGCCAGATTAGTTATCTAGTAAAAGTTAAGTTAGCACTTAGTTCATTTTTTTAATACTCCAGTAAGATACATAACGCTTATATCAGATTTGCATCAGCTTGCAATTACCATGCCAAATATTCAAGTTTAAACTAAAGGTCAAAATCTTTTTCCATTTTGGATGCTATAGAGTATGGGGTAGCTTCCCTTTAGAAATACGAAAATTGTGTTAACATTTAAAAAGCATGCACAAGATATTATGCTTGAAAAACTCCTTGAACAGGATTATTTTGTTGGCAGAAACCTGTTTATTTTGAAATTTTGAAAAATGAGCAACCCGCCTCAATCTTATTACCTACTAAAAAGTATTTAATTATAAACCTACATTGTTACCTACGTTAGGCATACCTGCGTATTTCAATTGTACTTTTTAGTTTAATCGTTAACTGTCTTTACTGTACTAATTTTTGTACTAGTTGTTAAAACTCTAATTGTGCTACTACCCGCCTAAATTAGCACACTTGCTATTCGTTGGCAGGTAGTACTATTTTAAAATTTTATATTATATGATCCCATTAAAAACTTGAAGGTTGATTCTTAAAATCGAAATTTGAATTTAATACAAACATGTTATGTTTGCTGTAAAGTTCTTTTACCGAAATTGGAATGTTTTAAACTAAATTTTACCATTTTTTTTGTAATATTTAGTCGTTCCAGTTGTGTTGAAAGCTCTGGCATATGATGAAAGAAGAGGCTCGTACAGTGTAGGTGAGTGTCCGATACTTAACCAGAGACTTTTTCAGTGGGATAACGGAGAGGATAAAAAAATCAACGTGTACTTATTTAGGATTTCAAGCTGGTATTGCTTCACACTAGTTTAGAACCGTTTGACATGTGTTCGTTGTCAGATGATCTCTGGAATCATTCCTATTTGCTTTCACGATTTATGTCCTCTGATGATTTAAAACCCAAGAATTTGAGGACTATTGCAAAGCCACGTAGTCTGCTCCGACGAAGGGCTAGCGCTCGAAACGTTAGTTACACATCAAATCCCACAGGCGAAAAACATACCAAACATCAACCTTTGTTGATTGAACCCGTATTCGGCTGACTCGCCATGGCAGAAAAAACATGTTTTTTTAAAACTGGTCTGCCACGTTGTGCTTTGTTGAATATTATATCGTTTATGTGCAGATAATAATAAAATTTTAAAAGACTTTGACAAAAGTTCGTTGATGTTGATACAGTACCAATATACAAAAGACCAGCACCTTTTCGTGTTCCAGAGTTCTATTTTACTTTAGTTTAGCAACGTTGGTAGACTAGTGTGGTGGATTGGATTGGGCTGGCTTGATTAATGCAGGTCTGTAGGGAGATTATTTCTGTCTTTGAAACTGCTTCTAAAAATCCTATTTTTTCTGATTTTCTTATCCCAAATTCCTTTTTTTAGCAACCACGTAGCTTGACATTCTGCTATCTTTCATGTAACGAAAACTCCCAACGAGGCCTTTTTGGCCTAACACTCTGACAAACACATATAAGCTATAAGTAAATACAACTGAAAAAGTTTAAAGCGCAAACTGGCACGGTGACTGCATGGCTAGCAGACTGTTTACACCAGCGTTGGTGGGCGAGCAGAAGAGTCGAAATCTAACTGGACCATGCAGATGCTGTGCCATTAAAACGAATCTTGGCTTGTATCAGTTGAGGTTGCGAGAAAAGGGAAGAATCTCGAGTAGATCTTGTAATTTTGTTTTACAGAAGAGTGTTTCAACAAAAACAGACCACTCGTAAATTTCGTACGAAACTAATTACTTTATTTAGAACGCCAGGTTTATTTTCCGCATCCTTAGTCCTTACTAGTCAAAATATTGTTTTTCTCAAATTTTTCTAAGACTAACAAAGCTTTCTGGAAACCTTTTTGAAGCATTTCCAAAGGTTTCTGAAAATGTCCAAAGCAGTGCAACAATAATTTATAAAAACAAAAACATTTACAAAAACATTTTCATTCTTCCATGTCGCTGTGCAATTTACCCTTTATACATGATGTAACAAAAGGTGTATTTAGTGTAAGAAAGCAAAATAAAAAGTTATATCAAGAACGTAAAGTGAGGTAGAAACGTGTTTATGAGAAGAGGATTCTGTAGTGTAGGTCAGAGTACGATATATATGACAAATTTTTTATGCGTCAGAAGCGCGTTAAAGATGAAAGAAGAGTTTCATGTAGTGTAGGTAAAAAGAAGAGGCTTTACAACGAAAGAGGTCACAGTATACCTGAAAATAAGAATTGAGTAGTGTTCAGTAGTGTTTTACACGAATTTTTATAAGAACAAACTTTATAAGAACGCCCAGGCTGAGATTTGCACAAAAATTTGGAACAAGCTAAGAACTATCGCTAGACCGAAGCTTTGGTCAGAAAAATTCAAGAAGCTTATTTAACCCTTTTTCACAGTTTGAGATGTACATGAAAACAAAGCTTGTCAGAATTTAGCTTGGTTATTGGGCGCTGGAGAGTGATAAGCAAGCTCGTCATGTTCGCGAACGCTGTATCGATAGTTTTAAGTTTTTTGGCTGGATAAAACAATGGCAAACACATATTTCTTAGTGCCATTTTACATGTTTTGTTTCGTGCAACTAATCCACTGTTTAGATATATCAGGAAATAAAAACAATTTAAAAATAATTTGAGTCTGAATTCGCCTGAGTCATTCCCAGCCAAAAGTTACTGTTTTTTTTTTTAAAAAAATTGTGTAATTGATGTCACGAGAAAAGACGCAAAACTGCTAAAGTGGGTAAGATTAATTGTACATGGTTGTGCTATTTCTTTATTTAAATTTTCTGTTGCGATTGTCTAAAGGCATATTTGTTCGGAAAATCTTCATAGGCAGTCATGTGCGAGATGCTGCTTGTTATGTGTGTTGGGCATTTGCAAGAGCATACGATCCGAAAGATATTAGCCGCTACGTCAAGGAGATTGCAAGGTAAGTGTGAAGCTTGGTAGACTTCAGTGAGTAACCAGTTCCGTATGCTGAGCTTTTGCAAGAGATGAAATTGCAAGCAACAGTATATGTGTATTTTTTCAGTATGTAGTACTGCAAAATGCACTGTGCAATTCGTTTCGTTTGCAAGAGGATCCACTCGACTTTAACTGTCATCTCAAGGAGCAAAATTGCACGTTGTGTAGTCATGCAAAGACCGTTGTGCAATATGTTGTGAATGTAATTTATTGCAGACCAGATGCATTGAAGTGTAAAACAGAGAAGTTTAAATGTTTACATCTAGTTTAAAGAAACACGCAGTTTTCTCTATTAATGTTGGGCCAAACTCGTGAGTGTCACCCGATAACCTATGTTATTGAACCAGAGCCAGTCATTTTGCTTGAAATTCGATAGCTATCGGGTTGTGTTTGATTGCTGTCGAGCGAAGCGAAATAGAGCACTATCGCAAAACCCTGGTGTTTCTGTAAGAGAGAGGACCATTTTTAAAGTCTCTCTGCTCACTTTCAAAGCTCTACAAGGATCCGCTCCTCTCTACATTACTCATGTGCTGAAGAGGCACATCCCAACGAGGCCCGGCTTGAGATCAGCCTCAGATATAAACAGCACAGCACTTTACAGCGGGTCGGGCGTTCTCTATCTGTGCCCCTCGACTGTGGAATAATTTGCCTGGGGCAGTTAGGAGCTCCACGTCTATTGACTTTTTTAAGAGGAACTTAAAAACATTTTTATTTTCCAAATACTTTTTAAAATTATTGTTATTATTATTGTTGTTATTGCTATTATAGACCCTATGCATAAATGGCGGCGAATAATCTTTTGTCTACAACGAAATTAACCCAACTAGCCTCGTTTTTGAGTTAAACTTTCAAAAGAATATGTTACCCAAAATGAGGCTAGTAGGGCTAATTTGAATGAAGACAAAAGAATATTTGAATTGCCGCCATTTATGCATAGGGTCTATTATTTTGTATTATTACTTTTAACTTGTGTTTTTGTTCCTGAATGTCTAGCTTGTAGTTGTTTAGTGTCTTCGAATTATTTCTGTAAGATTTAGGCACTACAAATACACTATTATTATTATTATTATTATTATCATCATCATCATTATTACTATTATTATTATTATTATTATTATTATTATTGTTATTGATATTATTTTTGTTAAAAGTACAAAAATAGTACAATTTATCTAACTTTCTTTTTTCTTTTTAGTGCCCTTCTGATCTGTGTAGTTTTCGATCGTGAAGTAAATTGCAGGAGAGCTGCTTCGGTGAGTGCAACGGAATGAAATAGTTAAAAACTTAAGTTCCATTATTGCCTAGTTTTGTCAAACAAGAAACTCTGTTTGGCTTAACCAAACTAATAAACATAACTACAATGTTGCGAATAAATGCAGGATGACATTGATGGATAAGGAAGTACGATGTGACTCATTCAGTTTAAGTTACCAAGCAAGACAGAACTCAAGCTTCTTACAAACAGAGAGTATCGAGTTTCAGCTCATTTAGGACCATGTTGAGCATACGAAAATGTCTTCGTTTAGCAGGAACGTTTCACTGTTAGTTTTTTCTAACTGTTGATGTAATTATTCTCTTTTTGTTCCTTATATCAAACAATAAAATACAGGAAAAAGTACAGTTCTTTGTTGGTAAAGTGAGAGCTATAGGGAGTTTGTTAGTTATTTTAGACAAACAGTGTAGTCAAAGGAAGAGTCCACGTTCCATAGATCACCAGTCAGCGTTTGTTTCTCGTTACGTTCAAACTCTCAATTGACATTGTCATATTCCATCAACAGGCAGCATTTCAGGAAAACGTGGGGAGACAGGTGGGAGAAAACAGCGAATTGTTTTGCTCGTGCAAAATTAGGACGTTTTCATGCTCTTAGCTAGCACTTCAAATCAGTAAGGCTCTACTCTGAGAACGAATTATTCCATCGGTCAATAAACAATAACAGTAACAATAACTTAATCTTTTTAACAATAAACTATTGTGTGTTTCTTTTTGGTTGGTTAGTTTTAGGCTAAAGGTTTTCGTTATTGATATTGTGTTTTTATCCAATGGGATCTTTCGTTCTCAGAGTAGAGGGCGACTCCTTCAAATTCGCTATTCCAGAAAAAAAAAACCCTGGTATCCTCCCCCCCCCCCCCCCATAAAAAACAAAACAAAACATAAAAAATCCGACTGTCTACCAGAAGGCATTGCTGCCAATACTTATTCATTTATGAAAGGAAAAAACGTCATTATTAGCCTGTATGAGTTTCGACGTATCGTTAAGATTCTTCCAAAATTCATTGTTTATACAAGATTCATTTTATGTTGTCTCTTTTCAGATACATTGGATGTACAAAATTTCCAATTCATTTTGCAATAAGTACCAGCTATTGATAACAATCCTATAGTATTCGGGAGATGGTAAATTAATAACAGAGGAAACGGGGGTCAAGTCCGAGGAAAGTAGGATTTGGTTCGAGATAAGCGAGTTGGAGATAGGTGAAGTCGACGGTATTTCCTTTCATGCAAGTTTAGCATTTGTATAGTATTGCTTTCTGAGATAATTTTTGGGGGAGGAGTACCGGTCCTTTTCATTTCGTTTCAGAAGTAGTGAATGAGAGACTTTGGAAGGACAAATTTCGAGAAATGTGGAGACGTGCATGTACAGGGTGTATTTCATATGGGAGCAATGCATCAACAATGTTTTACAAGGGGTTTGCGACGTCATCTTTCATTACAGAGCATTTTTGACCCATTGCCCTACAGCTGTTCATTAGTTTAAGGGTGCTTGTAAACGTGCAAAAAAGTCTTACTTTTTCCAAGATTTGAGTTGCTTAAGGTTAAGTGTGTTGGCCGTGTTCCTTTTTTCTTTTAAAGGAGGGGTTAGCTTAATCATTTTAAGTTATCTGAAGACAAAAAGAGTAGTTTTGATCAAACTACATTGCTTTCATGTAGATTTTAAACAGAAAGATAACATTCCTTGCTTTAGTATCGACTCTGATTGTTTTGTACTTAGGGAACTTTTCCACATGGTATCGACATCCTCACAACTGCCGACTATTACGCTGTTGGTAACAGGACCAACGCTTACCTTAACATCAGGTAAATGCAGCCTTAATATTCCTGTATCGTGTAAAGGGGCGAATCATGGTCTTGTACACCAACCCCACCAACCATTCTAACGAAGAATTATCTTAAAGGATATTAATCAGTGCTGATTGAACTCAGCGGAGTGCAGTTTCGGTCTGAAATCATACTAGTATTTATAAAGTTGTACGATCGTCTAACAGGAGTGGATGTTCCGAGGCCAGTCAGACGACAACAAGACAAAGCTGAATTAGCCGTTAACTATATCCACTTAAATTTTAAATACTACATTGATAAAGCCAAATTGATATGTTTTAGCCTCCGTTTTGTTCTTCTGTTGCTTAAACTGTGTTATTAGGTGATCATAAATTTGCTACCGCCTGTTTTTAAAGAATTTGCGATTTAGCATGAAATCACTATTGTAGGCGTTTAACCTCAAACAGGCGCCCACCCTGAAGGCGACAAAAGTTAAGTGCCTAGTCTCGAATAACCTCCCCCCCCCCCCACACACACACACACAGACACACGTACATACAAACACACACAATTTCTCTCTGTCGGACACTGCAGACGCTGCACCTGAGACCTCGCTGATTTACGTCAGTGAAAATGCGTAAGATAGCTTGAAAATCTTACTTGAAACTGTTAACTTTGTTGTTCGGTTGTTATACTGAGATTGAAACACCCAATACATACAAAGTTTAAATTTTGTTTTGTAGATTTGCATGGTGTTCTTTCATTTTTGTTTTGTTGATTGACGTAAACTTACTGAATATGTTTGGCTGAAACTATTAAAATTTTAACGAGCGCCCAGCCTTGAGTAAGCAAAGTGCCCACCCATAATGTCCAGAAAGGAAATAAGCGCCTCGAGCGCTAATTCGAGTAAATACAGTATTTACGGTATTCACATCGATGTTCAGAGCTGAAAGACGATTTTGCTTAATTGACAAACTTCTATGTAATTATACTGAATTTAACAATGCTCCACTTTCCAGCTCTTCCACTTTTTTGACAATTATAACTGTACGTGATCTGATTTGTCCATTTATTGAACTTGACAGTTTCATTGATAAGATGTTTGTTTTCCCTTCCATTCTAGTCTTTACATCGCTCAGTTTGAGGACTACACGTTACCACTCATAGACAATTTGGTAGATGTTCGCCTACAACATTGGGACAGGTAATAGGTACCTCTTGTTTTCCTTAGCAAATAACATTAATCAGTTGCTCGGCCATATGTCAAATTACACAGCACAGTTGAATGAAAGAAGAGATCAAACCGTATGGAACCTTTATTATCATTTCAAATGATATTTTTTGTGCGACTTTTGTCTTAGCATAGTAAGTAAAAATTGGCTTTTGCTTATTGATGCTGAATTGTTGCTGAGATACTTTTTAGATGAAGCTAACGGAAAAGCAACATGTGTTGAATATTGTAAATATACAGGCAATATGAGAAATTACAATCAACAGACTGATGAATAACAGTAAGAACATGTTCAGGCAGGTTGAACACCATTAAATAGTTGTTCGACCAAATACTAGCTAACAACACGGTTGAATAAGAAAAGCAAACTGTACAGTCGAATGAAAAAAAACCAAACCGTACAACAAGCTAGCTGTTCCAATCTTTCGGTTGAATTGAAGAATTAGTGCTAACCATGAAAGTCTGTGTTACTGTTCATGTTAACTCAAATTCGGCTGATGTCGTACAAGACCATTCGATAAACAATGCCTGTTGTTTTGTTTTAAGTGTTGGCTGGAAGCTGGGTTGTTTGATTGTTTATTTCAGTATTAACTCCAAGATGTTGCAAGTTTGGTTCTTACTGTTGGCTCAAACGTCTTTTAATTTGTAGTGAGTAATGAAACTCAGTTGGAACAGAACTAAACCACAAATTTGGCTCAGAAACACAAAATTTACCATTTAGATTTGTGCTCGATTTCAACATCGTCCTTATGGCAAAGAACTTCCAACTCGTAAAAAATAGTTACCCAAACCCACTTATTAGCTTTCTTGCGATAAGAATCGGTTCTGTTTAGTATTAATTATTTTGTTTTCTTTTAGTGCTGTACGAGAGTTGGCTGGCAAAGCACTTCATACTCTTACTCCAAAAGCTCCGGAATATATGGCTAAAACAGGTATGGCAACACTGGATTTAACCTACAGTACTCGACCTACTCTTCATAAACAAGTAACGCAGAAACGTAGGGAAACCCCTTCTCTGTTTTCGTATTGTTGCATTGCAAGTACAGTCTGAAGCTGCACATTAGGGACAAAATTTGTAATTTTATCGCTAATCCAAAAGCTTTAATTAAACCTGTTTCTCCTTTAAAGAGTGAGATGTGCTTTTTCAAAATCTAAACTTAAAAATGTACAAAATGAAGTAGCTTTACTGTGTCGTAGAGGTTAATTTCTGATGTGACCAAGAAACTATGTCATAACTAGCATAATTACGCGTTATTCCACCTAAAACCAAATACTGTATGTTTTGAACATTTTATCTGGAAGTTACCTGAGGAATACTTGATAGTTGTGCGAGTTTGGGTTTTCAGATTGACTGGTTCTGTTGAAAATGTGGGGAGTAAGTACAAAAAGGAACGGACAATGTAGGTAGTAAGGACAACTGCCAATAAATTTCACTGTTTTTGTAATAGCAACAGTCAACGGCCTAAAACGATTAAAAACAACTCTCTTGTTACTATCAGTTTGTTTTCCTGTCGTATTACCTACGCTAAAGAAGACCTTGTCATTTCACGATTCTTGAACTTGTACTCCGTTTTTAACGTGATATCAACAAATGGAAACACTGTGATCGTATTTATTTGAACTTTTGTTATGTTTAGTGCTTCCTAAACTTTTAACAAGAACATCAAGTATCGATTTGTATAGTCGTCATGGCAACATCCGCGCTTGCGGTGACGTCACCCACGCTTTGTACATTTGGGCGAAACAACAAGGAAGGTAAGTTTGAGCAAAATTTGTTCTTCTTGAAATCTAACTAATAGAATAGAGCTTGATTCAGAAGTTGCTTTGAGTAAACCAACTTGCGTAAATGTAAAAAATGATCTTTGAATTAGTTAAGTTCTAGCTATAACATTAATCATTTATAACACTATAACATACTCCTAATTCAAAAAAGGTAGTCTTCAGGGCCCGGTTCTTCAAAGCCTAATCATTACTAACCCTGGATTAACTCTTATTAAAACCTATAGAGTTAACCCAGGATTAGCACTAATCGGGCTTTGAACAACCGGGCCCTGAGTTGTTGCATTGTGCGTTGTTGCATACCCAGACCGCAATGCGCCATGGATTTAACAAAATTTTAAAATAGCATTGTAGGTCCCTTCTGTGAGACAGCGACAGTCGTGTATTAGCCATGGAAGCAATGTGGACCATAATGCTTCGCGGTCTTGGCATGCACTGCACATTGATTTAAAAATTCGTTACATCCATAGTGCATTGCGGTCTGGGTATGCAACAATGCACAATGCAACAACTCGGAAGACAATTTCTTTTGAATTAAGTGTATTAACTGAAACAGTAATTTTGAAAAATAATAATAAACATAAGAACAAGAATAAGAATAACAGTTTGTTGTTACTATTTTTGTTTTTTTGCTAGGAATAGTTATTCTATGATGTGTTACTTACGTTACTTTGTTTTGTAGGAGTGTTGTGGATGTTATCGACGTATCATCCGTTGATGCACTTAAAAATATTGTTCCGAGGGTATGTAAACTAATTATAACTTTAAATGCTACCAATCTAGGAAACAAAAATTGCACATCACAGAACCATACATGTACATCTTTGTTGTTTTCTAGATCCTCTGTTCTATTGAAGTGCAGAGTGATTCTGATCACAAGGAACATCGTAAATCTTCCTTAATCTATGGTACTGCAATGTGACGCTGTCAAACCCCAAACTATACTTGGCTAATGTTGCTTTAAAATGGTTTCTAGATATAAAACTCGAAGAGATTTAAAAATCTGAAGTCGGTAATGCAGCGTAAATGTCCTGTTATACGATGTAATGTTTTTGGCAAACTGCAATCCAAAGCCATTGCAAAACAATTTTTGGGGAAAAAAATGTGCTCGTAGACCCTTCTCAACAACTTGCTACTTGCTTCCCAACGCAATATATGCGAAAGGAATTATCGAAAAGTAGTTAGAAGTAATCTAATTTTGGCAACGTTGCGATCACAATTGCAGCTTGTAGCTTGTCTTCTGCAATTCCAGTGTTCTGCTGCGTTGCATTGCATAGCTCGGTGCAAAAAAACACAAAATTACTTCGTGTTTCATGCACTGAACTGGCAAAAGAAAATGAAATTGTTTGGTTTAAGACTAAACATTGTTTATATCATTTTCTTCCAGCTCACCGAAGCCAAACTTTTCAGGTGGGTAAGAGTTCTACTTTCCTTATTTGGACTGGACTCTTTCTGTTGACGATTAAGCCTCTTCCGCTTCCGTGCCTTTTCGGCAAAACGCTTAGGGAACTAAAATGTAGCAGCTTCTTTTGACAATTTTAGCCTTACTGAGAACACCCATCAGGAAATTCTTTTGTTACCTGAGTCTTTTTGATCCCCAAATAACTTTGCTAACGTTGCAGTTGAGTGTATGTTTGCAGTAGTTCCCGTTATCTCGAATCCTCTTTGAGGAAACAATATAATGTTCGATATAGCGGGAATTCAAGATAAGCCATAGTAAATTACCGAAGTGGGAAGGA
The DNA here is from genome assembly GCA_027574985.1 of Umimayanthus nakama. Lineage (NCBI taxonomy): Eukaryota > Metazoa > Cnidaria > Anthozoa > Zoantharia > Parazoanthidae > Umimayanthus > Umimayanthus nakama. Next base: position 19,006 of record JAOBRG010277759.1, on the reverse strand, counting down.
AAATGGGGAAAAACAGCGAGAGATTCGAGAGAGAACTGTAAGTCAAGTTAAACTTTTTTTTCTCGGCATTATTCCAGAACTTTGAAAGGTGACTACAGATACTAGATACGTTAAGGTTTAGTTAATGTTATATAAAAACTGCATGTTGAAGGAGTTATTTGTTGAAGAAGTCCTGAGCTACTCTACCTTCACTCAACCTCACCTTTTCCAGCGGTTCAAACAAGAAGTTGCACTTTTCAAAGGTTAACCCTTCCTCTTTTTACGCTCTGTTCAAATTCAAACTTGCAAAGACAAGGAACTTAACGTATACATAAGAAGTCCAAAGGCCAGATCGGTTTTGGCATTAATTTGATATACCTGCCACCCTTCCACCAGGCTCTGGTATCATATCTTTCCTATAAATTAGGAACCAGTGTAAGAATCTAAATCGCCTTAAATCCCACTAAACACCATTTTATATAAGAACCAACGCTTACTTGGATAAACCTAGGTTCGTATAAACGGGTAAGTACTGTATTACTAGAGAGTTCTATTTTCTTCCTAACTTTGAAACTAACTTTAACCATATGTTGCAGGGGTCTGGGAGGAGAGTTTATGCGGCAGGCTGGTAAGCAGTTTTGTAATGATCACACAATATACCAGAGTTATTAAGGATGACACACAAAATATATGTTACCCATTTAAATAGCAAAGCATGATAAAAGCTCTAATTTCGCAAATTTTTGAACTGGTTTTTTGGTGGTTTATTAAAACTACATCGTTTCATGTTTTACTGGTTTCAGTGCCTCGTGCGCAGGTCAGTCGGTGTATACATCTGGGCTCCCATAGTTCTTTACGTATCTAATAATTACCTTTGGCAGATGTCGGTTTTTTCTTAATGAACCTTGGGAAGATACTTTTGCTCACGTTATTGTCACTAAACACTAACAGTATTTTAAGTTAGTACTCACAGGAAGCTTTTCTCCACTAGCCATTATTATATCAGACCGTCGTATCAGTTTAATGGCACATCGCTCTCTGTAGTATGTGGGGTTGATTTTATGACATGAACATCCTGGAAAACTCCTGGAAATGCGAAAGAAGCATTTGTGTCTACAAAGTATGTCTGTAAAATGATTTTGAATGTTCTTTCCTAACGAAAGCAATGTTAATATTACTCCTCCTGTATGGACCTTGGAATTTTTGGATAAACTTAAGTGTATGGATCATGTTGTAAAAATTCGTTTCGTTACAAATTCTAAAATACTTCTCATAAACGTATTTGCAATACTGCCGTATTTATGGTTTGATGCCCCTTGTATTCTGCAGTGAGTTATCTAATAGAGAAGTTGTCTGTTTCTGAGTTACCTTGGCGTGGAGATGATGTCATAGGTAAGATTTGTTTTGTTTTCTGTTGTGGGTTTTGTTTGTGGTTTGGTTATTTGTTATTGGTGATCGTCCGGGTTCTCGTAGTCCTGCGGACTGTTGCTTGTTGTGACTGACGTTTCGACAATCTTTGTTAAAGTCATGTTCGTCTTGGATTTCTGTTCTCAGTCGTGCTACAAGAAAGTAACATGTTTCAATTTATTTTAGATCACTGGCAAAGTGCAATCAACGATAATCTATCACACACAGAACCGCTAATCCAGGTTTGTAAAAGGAGTGTTTTTCGAGGTAACAAATCATTGCTCGGTGCCATTTATAACTTTGGCCTTTTTCCGCCTTGAAGTGCGAGTCATAAAAGGTACCTGATTCATCCGCGTCAAAACTGCCAAAATGTGTATAAGTACAAGGTAAAGCTTTGTATATAAAAATTGGAAAAAAAATGTTTTCAATCAGAAGATCATCAGTTCTAACTTGAAATCATCTTTTGATCAAAAAAGTTTGTTTCTCACTATTTTATATACGAACTTTTAACTTTTAAAAGAAAGCTATTAAGCACCTTATAAAGAAAACAGTGTATGATAAAAAGCGAAAATGGACCAAAAAAAACCCTGTATTTTGGTGTTTTGTTTAGCTGTCGGAGTTTGTCAGGTGTCAAACTTCACCTTGCCGGCGCGTAGCCAGTATTTTTTTATGAGGTGCGGGCGGGGGGGGGTGTGTAGGGGGTTGGTGCGTGTGGGGCAGTATAGTTGCAAACTTGTAGGGAAGTCCTGGAGCATGCTCCCCTGAGATAATTTTAGAAATGTGGATTGCTTTGGACTACATTCTGCGCGTTTTCATAGTGGAAAATCAGAGAGAAAAAAAGGTAGAGTAGTTTTTTTTAAGAAAAATTCAATCTTCAGCACTTGATCCTTTGAAAATATAACACTTGGCTCAAAATAACGGTTCGTTAGTCTTCCTGTCAAACGACCGGCCAAATAAAATTCATCTCAGACATACCGAGGTTTTGGCCGGATAAACATATCTAGGGCGTTAACAGGAAAGAGGTGTCGTGTAGCATGTACATACTCCAAACCGTGAACCACTGAAATTTGCAGTTCGATCCCCAAAAGGCTTAAGGGGGCATAAGAATAACTCTCTATCCAAACAACTGTTCTTTGGATTTGTTTTAGCTATTAAAGACAACAGAGTCAGAGCATTTGACAACAATCACAGGTTTTGTCCATTAAAAGCTTTGTTTTCGGGGTGAAACCCTTATCTTATTAACGGGCTTAATGTATTGAACTTTTAAGTTTCAAGCGACGTAAACTATTTGTACATCATGCTTGAAACACCATGACTCATCCCGCATTATTAGAGGATTACCGAATATTTTGCTTTGTTTGCGCGGACCCTTTCGCATTAATTCATTTTATTCTTTCTGTTCACTGATTTATCAAAGCGTCGTTAGAATAAGCACCAGACTGTTTTCTCTAAGGCAAAATATAGATGGTTATTTCATAGTTTTTTGACTGTTTGAAATCTGTGAAAGGTAAACTGGCAATCTCATGGTTGTTCTTGTACACGTTCATAGGAGGCTGCTGTTAAAGCATTGAGTGCTCTTTGTGCCCAGTACTACAGGCAGCCGTCAGGTCTGGCAATTCAAGATGTTAAAGGTATTTATCATTTATTGAAGTAGCAATATTTGCACAAACTTCCAGTGAAGCAACTTTGTGACGTTAAGAATTCCCACCCCCCGTACCCAAACTCATGTTATTCGGAATCAAAGTCTTTTTTAGCAAAATGTTTTAAAGTTTTTAAGTTTTAAATTAATTAACTCTAGAACTTTTAACTCTTCAAGAACAAGCAAAACGACTGACCGCTACTTCCTAAAAGAAAACTACCAAATTACGCAAAACTACGGACACTTGACGGAACCCTCGGCTAATAAATACCGGATACCTTCTGAAAGTGAGACTTCCTAACCTGTTCCATTTTAGATAAATTAATCACGGAATACATCCAAGAGCTTCAAAGTACCAATCAGTTTTCAAGGTAGGTTGCTTTCTTTCCTGGCTTGCTTATAGAGAACTTCGTTGTGGTTCGCAATTTGTCAGGCTTAATATCAATTGGTTATTTTAGTTGTTTTTCGACTTCAAAGACGTTTTGTTTTGCGTTACGTACTTCAGCTTGTGAGTTGAATATTAAACTCAGACCAGAAGCAGCTCTGTTGACAAGCTGCAGAAATTAGGAAAGCAAAATTTGTATCTGGATGCAAAAAGTTTGGTACTTTCGTTATTTCTTGTGACAGAAGTGTTCCTCTCAAGCGGTTGTATAGCACTATTAGTAGAGCTTTTGCTAAAGGTACGGTGTTCTTTTTAGCTGTACTTTGTGCACCAATAGATCAATTTCCTATTTCCAGTTGCCGCTTATTACAATGACTATAGACTCGTTTTTGCAGTGATAGCCTCGATATGGTGTTGAATCCGCATAAATACCGGCGAGATCTGAATCGCAAACAACACACGGAGTTGTGATTGCTGCGCAGCGAGCGAAGCAGCAGTTCATATTGTGTACGAAAATTCTCGATTTTGTACCAGAATGCACTGCAAATCATTCGACCAGAATGCACCGCAAATCAATCGATCAGAATGCATTGCAACTTAGTCGACCAGAATAATTGTCAAGCCTGTGCTAACTCGTTATAAGATGTTTAACTAAAATAGTTTAATTAAGTGATAGGTGAAGGTATTGCTAACGGGAAGACAATACATTTTATCACGTTTACTGCTGATGTAATTCCGTATAAAATACTCGAGTGTTGGCTGCGGTCCGTTTGAAGAAAGAAAAGTTGAACAAGGCTAATCTCGCTGGGTTTTTTCTTCATAACAGTGACTCTTAAAAGTTTACTATTTTTAAGACTACAGTTTATTATTACTAAAAGCATTTGATGTCCTCTGCGATCTTGAACTACTAAAGTTGTGAAACAACAGCGAGCGCCAGACAAATTCAAGTTCCGGCTGAGGTCAGACCGCTTGCCAGACATCGTGTTGCCATATTTCGCTTCCACTCCTATCCTGCAAAATGTACCTACGTTTGTTCTGTACATTAGCCAGTGCTAAACTATAACACTGAAAAGCGCAGCACTATGTACCTGTAGATATATACTAGTTAATATTTCCAATCTAGGCTTTCTTTGAAAAGAACAATGCAAGGTGTTTTTATAGCCAAGTTTACACTTTTCGTTAAACAGGTTTTAAGTTAATCGTATTTCAAAATTTACTTTACAGTTGCAGTACTCAAACTCGCTTAAAACCTGTATATTTATGTTAACTTATCGTCAAGGCATTGAAATGCTCAATTCAGAACCCGAAAAAACCTATGAACGCATTACAAAAGCAAGATTTTAAATCGAACCAGTTTAACCTAATGATGTTCAGTGCTTGGTATGAACGCGGTATGTGTTTGCAAAAGTAATTTATCATGTTATTCTAACTCAATGTTTAATCTACTCATATCTGTTAGACTCGGTTTTGCTCAGGCCCTTGGCTCTTTACCCGATTTTATGGTTGCTGGTCGACTGAAAGAGGTAAAACTATATATATTCACGGCTACTTGTAGTTGGGTAAGCAAAGCATAATCTAGAGTTGTATTTCTGAAACAAAGTATGTCACATTGATCAATACTGAATCCTAAATTTGCTGTAGATATGCTGACAGAAGTAGAGATCGTGATAGGTTTTGTTACTTAGATTATTTAATGTGCATTTAAGACAATACCTGATCTTCAAGAAATGATTGAAGATTTCATTAACAGTTTCGTGATTACCGAAAAGCTTTTAAAAAACTACAATTCATTACGTATCAAGCTGCCATTGCTCCATTGACTCCCAAAAGGGGTACATAATGAGAAGAAGAATTTTATAATTCATCGAAGAAAGTTGCAGTCTATGATCAACTGTTGTATTCTTAAAACCAGCGTTTATTATATTTATCTTGTGAGGAGAAGATAGAGATCGAGGAAATGTTAATGGGAGTGAAATAACTAAGAATTAACGATAACTTAAACGCCATTATTTTGTTTTCTTATTTTGTAATATACGCTTATTGGGGCCGAAGAATTGCGAGTAACCCTCAAGTGGAAGAAGAAGAAGCTAAGATCTCTAACTGATTGGATACTCAGACTCCCGTCCGAGGACCAACGTTCCAAGTAACAATACCTCGCCAAATATGGTCCATAAGCTGGCGCCGAATATTCGTTCTAGCTGCCTCAGTTCCGTATATTGCCAGAACCTTCTAAGTGTAGACTAACTTTTTTACCATCCAGTTTATCGGTATGTAAATTCTCCTCACATTATCTACACAAAATGAGTTGTTAGGTAATAAGAATGAGAAAATTGATCATGCACGGTAATTTATCTAAGATGAAAAACAAAATTCTCCTAACTTCTTTACAAGGAAACTTTAGAGACCGTAGAGAAATCAGCAAAAGGTTATATAGCGTGTTTAGGGCTGTGAAGTTTAAGCTACTATTCTACCTACTATACTCGTAACCTTATAATGTCTTGCTGTTACATATTTACTACAGGTAGTTAATGGATTAATTAAAGCTACAAAAGTTGAACCAAACATTTTTGCTGAGGCCAGGCGAGAAGCCATGAGAGCGCTGGGAAGGTATGTGAAAGCTTACTGAAGTATTTTAAGTATTTTCATCTGAATCAAATCATTCCAAACTGTTGAGAACTTTGAGCTTTTTATACTTGGGTCAACAATTTCAAGCAATTTTGGCTCAAAGTAATGAACTCACCAAAGCATTCCTGATTTCCTTTTTACAATACTTCCACATTCATGTCAATTATTGTGGTTAAACATATTTTCTTATTCTGGTGTCCACACGTTTCTCTTTATTGTTAGAATTTTATCGTGTTCAGTTTTTTTTATTTTTCTCGTCATGTAACGATCAATTGAATTCAATACAACCAATTATTGAATAGCTATGGTTACCTCGTTCGATTTTATACTCGGTATAGTTATTTCAGGTTGCCATCACTTATCAATGTTTCTGTCAGGGGTTTTAAAAAAATTTGACTGGAACTTTGAGGTTACTAAGTGCACGTTATTAGTACTAGTGCATGTAGTCAATTTTCCACCTTTGCAGCTTGATGATGCTTGAATACGAAGAGGTAGACTTGCACATAAAGAAAGCACAAACAGGCGCCTCTGGCAGCTCTAAACGGTCTCTGCCTGCGCTCTGAGCACATCCTACAGAAAGTAGTGGTACAACAATGCAAACGCGCCTCTGACAACTGCGATACGGTCAAGACCTGACCTCGGCACACAGCCTTCAGCCATTTGAAATTACGTCACGAATGAATTCTAGGGATTGAACTATGGACGTCGTGGTTGGCAGTCAGAGATCATACCAACTGTACTAACTCCACACTCACTCCTAACCTCACATGTGTACTAAGACAGGTTACTAATTGAACGTTGTTTATTTAATCTTGTATATGTAGTAAGATTCTCAATAAAGTCGACAAAACAAAATTAAATATTGTCGCTGTCCCTTTGTTTCAGTGTCGCGTGCTCTGTAGGCATAAACAAAGAGGCTGGTGATGACACAGCAGTTAACGAGAGCATGTTGAACCATTTATACCAGGCGTTCCTGGATGCAATGGAGGACTATACACTTGACAACAGGGGCGATGTAGGAGCATGGTTAGTCTTGATGTAGTATGTTCGGTTTGACAGACACTCCTGTTTTCGTTAATAGAAATCGAATAGTTTGTTTGTCGTTACTGTTCTTCCTATTGTATCTACATGTTTCACAAGAAATTCAGATATACTGAAAACTGAACTTATCCAGTAAAAGAAAGCTGGTAATTATGGGCAGAATAAGCAGTTTTTACCAGTACTGTAGTATTCTTTTACTTGATCCTATCGACCAGTAAGTTCTCAGATGGAATGCCACTATTACTATTCCGGTTGGACCGTCTCTGCTTAAGCGCTTATATAAAATAGGGCCACTTATATCTGTCGCTACAAATGTACAACCAGGAAGAGTATTTGGCGAGCATTGGCCAACTTGTACAACTAGTGCTCTTTGTTACTTATTGGTTTTGATGTTGGGCCGTTTAATGTCCGTAGGGTTCGTGAAGCAAGCATGAGCGGCCTGGAAAACATAACCTCGCTTGCTGTGAGTGCTGACCCTTCTCTGTTGTCTTCTGAGAAGTGAGTAGTCACAAGTTAGTTATATTGTCCTTTATAATACAGGTATTCACGAAAGCTTACTCTTCCACACCTAGAACTTTCATAATCATCTCAAGTATTCCGTATTGAAAAGTTTCCAGAATTTTTCATTTCATAAAACCGCAACCAAAATGCAAATTTGAAAGATGTTGAACAAAAGATGTACTGACACGAAGCAGTGAAAGGCGAAAATTTAAAAAATTTCCGTCTGGGTATTTACAACAGACTGACTAGTGTTCAAAACAGACTAAAAAGTTTGGTAACTTGACAAAAAACCAATATATATTTTTTTATAACTTTGAGTAATTTCACGTCGCAGTTTGAGCACAGAGCAAAGCTACGAGCCTCTACTGGTGTCTTATGTTTCGTGTGTGAGATAACGACTTTTTCTGACAGCTGTTAGAACAAATATGCCGATACTACACGACAGTTTGTAAATCTTGCAAGATGTGTAGGCTTATGTACATGTACTCTTCCAAAGTATTTGCTTTGTCTTTGTAAGTTTTGCAAAATGTCAGAATTTTTTTTAACATGTTAAGAATAAGAAACGTTACTTAGGATTTATGCAAGTGCTAGCAAACCTTTAGAAGTACGCAAAGTTAATAGTTTCTGTTTTTGAAGATGTTTCAGAATGTCGTCTAGTTGAATAGAAATTCTAAGGAATCTCTCAAACAGTTCATAGAGAAGGTGCAAAAACGTCTAGAAATTGTTTAGGAACTTCTTTTTAAAAATTGACTTAGAAATGATTTCAAGTTATTATTATTAGGACATTACAATCCCATTGGAAACACATTTATCATTAAAACATATCTTTTTTCTCTGCTGTAGCTGTCGGAAGATCATGTGTTCCCTGGTGCAGCAAGCCTCAGAGAAGATAGACCGAACAAGGTCACATGCCGGGGAAATTTTCCTACGAATGCTTTACTCTGATAGGTAAAGCTTACTCTATGTAAACCATGCCTGAATATGTTAGAAATGTTTAAAAAAGCCCAACTATTCCAACCTTTTTCTTAACTGAAGTATTTTGAAACCTTTTTCGTTTGAGTTGGATGTATGATCCCCTGCGGTGAATTATGATGTCGATAGAAACGTGAACACTGGTGATTTACATAAGGTCATGTGAAAAGCTGATGTGAAAAGTGGCTGCTTTATCGTTAAACTGCTGTAAAAAAGTATCTGCTTTATTGTTGAACTGCTAAAGATTTTTTTTCAAAAGTTTGTCTTTTTGTTATATGTTCAATGGATTTTGAAAGACATCTTAATTGACGAGAAAAACCTTGATCTATCACGCCTGTCAAGGTGCGATGCATTCTAAACCAATACTTTAGTTTGTGTTCCGACTTGGAACATAAATGATAACTCGATGCATAACAGGACTAAAAGGTGCAATCCAGCCTAATAGCCACCTTAAACAGACTATCCATCTTGTTTACCTGTCGAAAAATTTCAATTGGTATCTCTGTGGTGCCTGTTTGAAGATATATTGGGATACAAGGTTAACTAGTGTCACTTTTCATTTGTCTGCTCCGACCAGTCAGTTCTCAGAACTGCTTCTGGCCAGAATGACTCTGCTCATGGATAACAGTTGCTCAGTTCTCCCCATCTGGTCAGCCTAAGCACAGGAGTTTGAGAGTTGTGGTGGGAAGAAATTTGTGCACGCGTCTTCGACCTCTCCATTTAAACTGGCTAGAACCAGTTTCTTTTTGGCATGCCAGAATGAACAAATGTAAAGTGACCAGAGGTTTCTTCTACAATTACCTTGACCATGCGAAAAAAACGTAAAAGGGCTCTTTGAATCACTAAGAGTCTGTTCCAGGTGCTTGAACTACATAAGAGGAATCCCACAGCGATGACACTGCGACACACAACAGTGTCACAGCAAAGACAATTGCCACTAGTGTGACATCGGTGGTAGTGACAGTATTGTTACAGCGGTGTACTTAACTGTGCTGTGACAGCAGTGGCTCAGACAGCACTGTGACAGCGAAGGTAACATTATTGGTGTGTCAGTGATGTAAACTGACAACGGTGCAACAACAATGACAACGCTGTAACAATACTCTACACACTAGTGTGACAGCGGTGACAACTGACAGCGCTGTGACAGCGGTGGCGCTGACAGAACTGACAGCACTGTGACAGCGATGTTCATATAAGTGCGACAGCGGTGTGCACATAACTGTGAAAGTAGTGGCAGTTGGCAGTGCTGTCGCAGCACTGTCAGTTGTCATCGCTGTCACATTAATGTACACATCGTTGTCTCAGCACTGTCAAAACCACTGGTGTCACGGCGCTGTACTCGTTTTCGCTGTCACAGCGCTGTGCACATGGGTGTCTAACCACTGTAGGATCCCTCCTGTGTAGGGCTCAAAAGAAGCTGATATCTTGTGATTAAACATCAAGTAAACTAATGCTTTTGTTGTAACGTTTTGAACTAGGTGTTCTAAGTTTCGTTCAATCTTGTGTTTTCTGTAATAGTCCACCGATTCCTCACATACCACACCAATGGAAGCTGCTAGAAATTTTCCCAAGGTAAATCCTCTTTTTGATGCTATTTCATGTGGTGATAAACCACATGATTCCTACTGCTACTTACAAGTCGTATTATCAGCTAGTTGAATCATAAAGCATGTTCGCTGTATGCTCCATTTGCTGTATTTCTGTTACTTTGCCGTGATTTACAGATATTATCACAAACAGATTATAATCACAATAGAGTTTTCTAGTTCAATTGCGTATGACTCGAAAGGGAGACACAAAGTATGGACTGAAGACCGTTCAATCACAGTGCTTTTGTGAAACTGAACAAACAACTCCTGTCATAAACTGAATAAGCCGTTTATAATCGGTTCATGTTTACAAAATATAAGTCAACTATATAAGTTACTACCATTTTCTATCAATTATCCATCACTGTCAATTGTGCCCCACTGTTCCAAATACATCCCTCTTCACTCCTTATCACTGTTAGTCATCTATCGTTCCCAATCTAAATGACTGTCTCCAGGTCAGAGAGTGCTATACTAAACTGGAGCGTCCCAAGCGATTGCTTTCTTTTTTATCACAAAACTACTTAAATCGTTTTTTCTAATGCCCCGTTATTCCCAATTCGTCCCTATCATTTCCCACCATCGTCTATCATTGTCTGTCAAGTCGTTTTATGTTCAATTCAATGCATTTTGCCCATATCAGAATGTGCTACACTCTTCTAAAGCGCACCAAGTAACTTGTTTCCTCGTATCAAAAACCTCTTCCATCGTTCCGTATCACGCTCCACTATTCCCAATATATACATCCTTATCACTTCCCACCATTTTGTATCATCATCTGTCAAGTTGATTCATTCTCAGTTCCGATGAATCAGTTTGCCCTGATTGGAATGGCTACACTAAATTGGAGTGCCCAAAGCAATTGTTTTCCTCTTACACAAAACTACTTCCATCATTCCTTATCGTGCTCCACTATTCAAACGTTTCGTCGCGTGTCCCAATTCTAATGGATTGTGAATGTGCCACACTTAACTGGAATGCACGCAGTGATTACTCTCCCTGCATCATAAAACCACTCCATCGTCCCTTGTCAAGCTTCATTATTTCCAAAACTGACCTATCATTTCCTGAAATTTTCCACCTTGTTATGTTAAGTCGTTTCTTTGTCAATTCCAATGGATTGTTTCCAGATCAGAATGTGCCACATTGAACTGGAGCGCGCCAAGTGATTGCTTTCCTCGTATCACACGACTGTTGGGGCTACACAGCTACCGGTACTCAGTTCTCCTCGGATTAACAGTTAGCGTGGGTGGCCTGACAGAATCTCTGGTAAGCTTTTTGATTAAAATTTTTGTGTTTTTTTTGTGATTTAGTCGTATTTTTTTGTATTTGTGCTCTTTGCCACCTTATTTGACAAACTGCAATCCAATTCACTTTCGATATTATTGTTGCAGGCACACAAATCTAACTTTCAGCTTGCTTAGTTAAACGGTTTTTCCGACCAGTTCATTGCAACTAACTTCTCCCTTATATATTATATCTCAAATATCAAATCCAAATTATCTGCTTTTTGTTAGTCTTCCTACTTTGACAAAATGAATGACTTCGATGAGAGTGTTGGTTAAAATTAATTCTTTGTGGGCTTAGGCAAATTAAGTTTCAATTATCAGTCCAGTTGTTTTTTCACTTATGAAAAGTATCTACAAACTTGCAAGTTTATCTTTCACCTAGTTAGAACTCCTCCCTAATTACTTATCTAACTTTCTAACTTCGTTCCTATCAGTTTACCTGTCTACCTGCATACCTATCTGCTTGCCTATGTAACAGGTAAATTAGTCAGTTAGTTTGTTTTGATGAACGGCCAATGTTCGAAACGTCGGCTTTACGCCCAACTTCCGTCGTGAAACATACCATATCAAGCTTTGGTTGATAAAACCACACATTTTACCAAGTAATCTGTCTACCATCCTGTTTTTGGTTACTTTCCTACATATTATCAGCCTGTTTGTAAACAGTCCCTTTACAGCTGAAGGTCACATGGTACAAAATCCAGCATATTAGAGAGCAAATGAATGTGACAAAACTCCACTGGGAAATGTAAACAAAGAAAAATCACACTTTTCAACTTAATTTTGTTTTATTTTGGAGTCTGGCAGTTTGCTCTCCAATATGTAGGGTTTTGTGCTATGTGACCTCCAGCTTTAAAGGACCTGTTGTCCAAGTACACTTCTATTCCTCTGCTCGGCTCTCTTGTTTGTATCTTTAATTTTCTCATGCAAGTCTTTGTCTAGGTGCGACATTCCGCTGCCTCCCTCTTGTCCTACTTGAGTGGTATCAGTGACAGGTAGGTGTCAGTTCTTGGATTAATTTGGATCCTAAAATCCATCAAGGCCACATTACATTAACATGTTCTCAGTACTCAGCGGGTGTCCAGGAAATAGGACACGTGGTCGACCCCTTCTACTTAAAAGGTGTGAAAAAATATAATCGCGAAGAAGTGCTTTCTAAACGTACAAAATGTGCATATGTACAAGCAGAACTGAACCATTATGTTAGTAATGACAAACGCAAAAAATCGGGTCATGTTTGATATACCAAGTGACAATGAGCCCTGAGTTGCGTCACAAAGAACGCAACAATGTACTGTCACTTTTAAACAATGAACGATGGCACCTTACTTGGTATATCGAACATCACCCAAAAAATCATAAACATATAGCGAATTCATGTTTGTAGCTGCAACATCCCATTTTTTCTTGCTGGCTTAGAAAAACGATAGAGACAAATAATTATCGATAAAATATTACATTTCTGAAAAACTGTTCTTTTTTGCTGCAAAAGGTGGTACGTCTCCGCCGTTTCTATCGACGGAAACACAACTTTTTGCGCTGTGAACTGGTTCGTTGTAGTTGGTTCATTGTACATGTTTGTAATTGGTTAAGCGTCTTGTTGAATGTAGTCCTGATGAAGGATGTTGTTGGTTGTAACTGACATTTTGACAACCTTTGTGGAAGTTCTCTTCAGAGTCAGTTGAGCTGAAAATGAAGATAACTTGTACACAGGTTCTGGTTGTCGAAACGTTTATCACCCAACAATAGTTCTCGTAACTACGTTCAACCAGGCGATCAACGAACTACAAACACTGTATTACATCTCAAGAATCTTCCATTCTTCAGTCAAACTGTTGCACAGGATTAGCACGGTAAGGGGTAAAATTAGTGAATTTCTTTTTTAAGGTCAGGGAATCGTCAGGGAGTTTCATTTGAGTAAGGAAATTTTATCTTCAGATCTTTGTAGCGGCTTTGTTTTCTTCTTGATAACTTGCAACTTGCAAACGACTTTTGAAAAGAACTCTGTAGTTACGCTCTGGTATGATCGATGCAAGTGATCCGTGCTTTCGATGTTGGGCTTGTCCTAGGCACTCTTTCGCGGTTGGGACAAGTTAAACTAGCTTTGAACAAAATAGATACCCTTGATTAAATAATTTGAGTTAAAAAAGATGAGCTACAGTAGTTTACAACTGCTTCGAAAAAGCTTTTTTTCGTGCACTCTTTCAAATCCAAAGTTAAACGCAGTATGGATTGTCAAGAACGAAGAAAACATTATCTAGAATAAAGGTTTCTGAGTTGGAAGCTTTACATTGGAAAACTTTAACGGAGGATTTTGATGCACGAACTTGTGTTCTAGTGTATTATTATTATTGGATATCCATAACTCTTTTCGGGTTGGTTATAGACAACCTTTACTGACATAGTTGTACAATAAAAACTGGCTTATTCAAAATTAATGGTGCAAGAAATAATCTGTGAAACTATTTATAGAGAAAAAAAGATTCAGTTTCCCTTCCATTTGAACGGAAAAATCTATTAAATAAACTGATGTTACTTGAATGTAAAAACTATATTACAGACAGTGTGGTTTTGTTAAGTCCGAGGATTGACTTTAACTTTTAATGCATGTTTTTTTAGCAAAGAGGATGTAATTCAGTTTGCAGACATGCTGGTATCCATTTGTGAAGACAATAAGAAAAATGATAGGTGAGACAATTTTTTGTTGTTGTTGCGCTCAGTTTACCGCCCAACACATGCACCTCGGCAAACACATAAAGATTCTGCCGTCGAAAAATAATTGGACAAAGAAATAGTTTCTAAATTCTCATTTGAACAGTTTGAATTAAAAATTGGTCGTGACCTAGTACCTAAAAGCCATAGAAAATTACTTAAGCTTGAGCGAAGCCAAAAACTTCCATGCATGTCAAACAGCTTCACGATCACTCAGGTTTTTTGGACCTTTTCATAAATTTAAGTCGGTGGATTTTAGGCCACGGAAAGTTGTGTTTGAATTATGTAATAAGAAAGGAAAATATTTCTACGAATCGTTATATGAGCAAATATGTTCAGCTGAAAAAAGTGAAGTTTCAAAACGTTCCAAAACAATAGTTTACCATAATTACTTTTCTCAGTTCGCTTGTGAGAAAATATCTAATCCTTCTTTTCCTAATACAAATTTTTTTTTTCTGGCAGATGTCTTCAGATGAAAAAGCTCACAGAATGTTGTTTTGTTTCCTTTGTTTTAGGGTAATAATGCCGATGTTTAAAATGTTGGACCTGCTACTCTCCAATGGCTGTTTTGACTTGTTCATGGATGAACCTGAGTAATGCCACTTTCATTGAACTTGAAAATTATAGTAGCTCTTCGGCTAAAATGTTGCATAAAAACCAGCCATCATATAGGAACAGTTTTAAAAATGAAACAGGTTCCTATTTGTATAATTCGACAGTAGTTTTTAAGAATTAGGTTAATCTGGCAATCAATATTTATCTCATAGTGTCCTTCAGGTTGGAAGGTAGATAGATAGGGAAGTGGAAATGTAGCTAAGTGAGTGGCCAGGACCCCAGGCGCCATTTTTTTTGACCCGGCCAAAAGGGTCCCTGTCCCTCAAAAATGCAAGCGTGGAAACGTGAATAGAAAAGAAACGACAGGGGACCTGGTATGCAAATTCGAAAGAAGGTTGGTATATGGGTACAAAAAAAGGGTAAAGTTAGGATCTTACCAGTTTTTCTAGTTGCTTGAATCCCCTATTACATGTCGCCAACTGAACAGTCCGTTGGGGTTAAACTGATCATTGTATAGCGCCTTTGAGCATCTTTCATATGGAAAAGACCCTATACCATTGCACCACTTTACCTTTACTTTGACGAACAAGCCAGAATGTTCGTACAACAAAGTGTTAGTTAGTTAAAGCAAAAACAAAAAAGGGTAAAGTTACCATCTTACCAGAACTCCTAGTTGCTTGAAGTCCCCTTAAGCATATCGCCAACTGAATGGACAAGCCAGAGTGTTCGTGCAACAAAAGTGTTGTTTTGATAATACAACAAAGAAGTGAACAAGATTTACAAACTGCATTGAATGTCCACGTTGCCTAAGATCTTTAGTTGTAGAGCCTGTCAGTTGCCATCGTAAGATTTGTTTAACCATCTAGGCCCGGTTGTTCAAAGCCTTATTTGTACTAAACCTGGTTTAGCTCTTAATAAAACCTTATAGGTTAACCAAGGATTAGCCGTAATCAGGTTTTGAACAACCGATTGCTTATATTCGCTCAGTATAGTGCTCTTTCTTTATGCAGTTAGTGTTCGAACTTTATATTGGAAGCCTACCTCCATTATATTAATAGTTGTTTGAATGATATAAAAACATCATTTTTACATTTCCTTGGTATAGCCATCCGTTTCCCCTCAAGCTCTTCACTCTAAGCAAAGGAGAAGTGACCAGGATTGGTGATGCTCGCAAACTGATTGCCAGCATCAATGTGTAAGTGGAATAGAACCTCGGGCTACCTTCTTTTTTGTGTTTGTTTTTGTCGAAACTATCACCTGCACCTCTACTGTTCATTATTGATGTCACTCTTGGTAAGTTTTCTATTAGAGAGATAAAAAGCCTTAATTATAGTACTAACAAATACCATAATTGTGTCAAATGTATTGGGAGCGATAGTAGCAATGTCAAACAATGGTTGTGATGATAGCATTGGTACGGTAATGTTATTTCCAGTGGCAGTGTAGATGTCCAGAATCACGATAATTATATTCGTAAACTCATGTGGCAGGACTTTTTAAAGTCCACTTTTGGTGAACTAAAAGGGTGCCATGAAAAATTGATAATACCGGTTAAACTTATAAGTTTTGTAGTGTTTTCAGAGCCCCCTTTAAGTGACTTTAATGACTTTGTTATCCGCAGGTTCTGTGACCTGCTGCAATTCGAAGGAAGCACTCGTCGCAAGTCTCTTCAGCAGTTAATGATGTATCTGTGTCACAAGTTTCCCAGGGTAATGACAACTTACCACCCATTACTAACTCAATGCGCATGCCATTGACCATCACTCATCAGATTTGCCCAGAGCATTGAAAGATTTCACATACAAAGGAAAGCATTCGCGCTGTTGCCCTCCCTACATACACACTGTTCTGATATCAGTCTTCTATGGTATATTCATTCAGCTCATAGCGTTTCCCACACAGTTTATTAGAAAAATACCTAGATAAACCAAAACAAAAGATAATAAAGTGAATATTAGTATTTAGTAAAGATACCACGCCAGCTGTAACTGCGGCAAGTAGAAAACCCCAACTGTTTTACCTGTACTCGTAGAAATGGCGTCGACTGTTTCGATTGACATCAACTGCTTACAAAAGGGGAAAACAGTCTTGCCATACAAAAACCAGAATTTCTATAGACTTGTACTCAAGTATTTCAATCTTTATGACTGAAACATTTGTGGTATAATGCGGAGGTGTTCCTCCAGAAGTCTGCATCGTCTATGTATCCATGAGCAGAAAGAAAAGGTGTTCATATTACCTAAAGATAAAATATATTACCGAAGACATGTAGTTATTTATATATATAGCAAGGAAATGTACTGGTTCTTTGCAGGTACAAGTTACTGTTCTTAAAATCTCCATGTTTAAAATCTCGTAGGTACGAAAGACAGCCGCTGACCAGTTGTACACAACAGTTATGACGTACGATGATGTTGTAGCAGAAGAGAATATGGAAGAAGTTATGACAATTTTGAGTGAAACGCCTTGGTAAATATTCTTGATAAACTTACAACCTTCGAGGAACTTGTCTTAAAGTGGAAAGTACCACGTTTTCGCATGTAAAACTTTTATTCCGTTATAAGAACACCTCTTCAGAGGTTTAAACATGCACTGGCCGTATGCTGGAAGCGGTGTGGAGCTGCAAACATGGCGAAAAATACCGTATGACTGTCGGGTCCAACGGCAGCCTGACATAATCTTCAAATCTGGCGAACCAGTTATCATGCATCGATAACGATGAATAAACTCGTTGTTGCACCTTTGTGCGTGTGTGCTGCCTTTTCATCGCAGCGCTCCAAATCACTCGGTTAATTCTTACTCTTTGTGAAATCTTTTATGCAGAGTTCAGAGTATGATGCTATCTTGATTGTTTTGAAAACGTTTGAGCTCCTTGGATGTTTTAGTTGGCGATACTCACAAAAAAAATTGCCCCCCTCTAACCTTCGGAGGTAATCGACGCGTAAGAAAGGCAGTCTCGCTAGACTCCCTATGATTACTTTTGTAAGGTTGAAAGTTGATGGAACATGCTGCAGTCAACTGAGATACTTTCCTTACTAAGTCGTGACTAGGTTTGTTAGGATCCGTGCACAATTGTGAATGGAAGGCAACAGTCAAATGATAATTTATGAATATGTCGAGCGTGTCTAAAACTTTAAACAGACTGGCAATTATTGAAAACAAATGCAGAAGTAATCACTTAAGACCTCATTGTCATGTTGTTCATTTTATCCAGATGGTTTGAAAACAACTAAGTCATGAAAACATTTAAGAATGATTCTATGTCTAACACTGAGTTTGATTATTCTTGTTAGGGACGATACTATTGAGATTGTCCGTCCCAAGAGGAACACGCTGTGTGACTTGTTTGGCGTACCAAGACCAGTACTAAAGGTAAATGTATTAGTCAACTATTGCTCTTAAGTGGACCGTACTGGTTTGGATCGAGGAGCATTCCGTAAACAATGATCTTGCTACTCTGGACTCACCATAGCCTCCAAAGCAGCCGGCTTATTTCCTTTGAACGGGCCGGAAATGAAGCGCTGCTTTGGAGGCTGGATTCACTTACATCCATGGTTTGCAGCGGAGATAGGACTGGTTCACATGGTACAATCGAACTACCTACCCCCCCCCCACCACACACACACACACACATAGTTAGCAGCGGAGAAAGGACTGGTTCACATGGTACAATCGAACTACCTAACCTAACACCACCCCCCCCCCCCAACACACACACACACACACACACACAAAAGCATCCAACGATGCACATTTTGGCACATTTGTTGTAAATGTAATTTTCGAACCCAACGCTAAAAATCATTCCGAATCCCCCGTGCTAAGAATCTGAATCAAGAGCTTCCTGGCTTAACAGCAACTCCTTTTCTCGCATTGGTATCAAGGAGACAAAAAGATTCCAGCTCTTAACATTAAGTTGAGGATATCTAGAACTTTACTTTTTGACGACCGGGTAGCGAAATAAATTTTCTTGTGTTGAAACTCTCCCTAATGAGCAGGACTTGCAAAAAGAAGGAGAACTGAATTACCCTACGTTGACATATCAGTTTAGTTTAGGCCCGTTTCAAACGTTGCTTGCATTTCTCACTGCTATACAAATTCTATTTATCTACCTCATTTGCATTGTATTCGGCGTATGAGAAATGCGACGTTTGAAACGAGCCTTGGTTTGTCTTAATTCGGTGTAAGTTCAAATATTTCCTCCGGGTTCAACCTCGTGCCCAGGCTCTTTCCTTTCCCGAGAGAAAGACCCTGGTTGGGTCTGGTCACGTGCCATCCAGATTCTAGGTGGCAACAAATAAAATAAACGCTG
>JAOBRG010277758.1:0-45000 GCA_027574985.1 Umimayanthus nakama | reverse complement strand
TGCAATCGAATGAAATCAAATTTAATTGTTAGTGCATACTGTTATGCGCAGTACGTCTCGCAGGAGAAAGAATCAGCGCTGAAATATATTTGTAACACATAAGCATATTTAGTTAAGCTATACTTTAAAACATAGCTATGTCAAATTGTTATAGTGTGTTCACTGATCATACTGCTGCTTTCAAATTCTAGATGGAAAAAACAAAAAACAATATCCGCTTAAGGTAAAAATACTTAATCGAGAGATATATTGCACTCAATTTCAGAACTTCTTGACCCATGGCAGACTAATTGCTTCTTAATCGATTCATGATACGTAAAACAAACGTTCCACTCTAACTTCTTTAATCGAGCGAGTAATACTTTCACGCACCATGGTTTCAGTGGACGTGAATGGACAGAACAAAATATAAGTGACGTAAGTAGCTGGTGCGAATTACATTAATAATTCCGTTGAAACTACAACAAAAATCGACTAGCTTCTAACACACGAAGCTTTGCTCTTCTCGCTGTTAACTCGTCGCAACACGTAGTTGTTTCAGACATTTGGTCGAGTTTGTTTATAGTTTGTTTGAAGATTCACCCAAGTATTTTATTGGATTACTTGCAGGAGTCAAGTTTAACCAATCCTCGAAATTTTTAGTGACAGCTGTTCCAAGATCTCGCGCCCAAGACATTCGCGGTGAGTTTAAATAGCACTCTGTCGTCGAAGCTAGAACCCTATTTGTTTTATTTTGTGCTTTGAAAGTCACAGTTGTATTTGTTCATTCAAGAAAGCAAAAAACCCTTGGTTCAAATTCAACTCAAAATCATATGCCCAGTTGTTGTACCGAAAGCTTCATCAGTCTACTTATGTGTACTATCTTGTTGTGACAATGTTTGTTACTTTGATTTGGTAAAGGAGTTAATTGAAAATTGACGGTACTCACGATCGGACGATGCAATTAGTCATGAAACAGCGCTGGTTTTTCTCCCAAGAAAGACAGCAACCAATTGATGAGGGAAAATTGAAAACTAAAACATACGTAAAATACAGAGGACTAGAGAGAGAGTACATAATCTATGTTTTAACATAAGATGCTAGAGAAACTAATTAACTCGGATATTCAACCTTGAAAAATTTCAATTAGACTAATCATTGCTCTTTGTTGGCCACATTGTTTGTAAGCTTATACCGAATAATGACCACGCAATTAGAAAGATAGTTTGAGTTCCAAGCTTTTCTCGATTTCTGTTTCTTTAATAGTAGTAAAACCCGAGATAATGAAGTAATGAACTACCAGAACAACTTTTGGTTTATCAAGTAAACACTGATGCGACTGTTTAACGTTGCCCTACAGTACGTAGACTAAATTTGCGTTATCTGTGCTTCGAATGGATGATTGCTTTCTTGGTTTTTCTCTGGATGGCCTTGGTATCTTTTTTCTGTAACCTTGATGTGCCTGCTCATTCCAGTGCTTTCAGTGGCTGTCACAAGCGTATTACCATTTAGTCGTGTTGGCTTGCAGACGGTGGTGCTGGCAACTTGCAAATTTCTAAGGGTATTTATAGAAAAACTCATACCCATTGTGAATCTCTTTGAATGTCTATATTAACAAAGTTTATAGATTAGCAAAGGGTTTGGAACACGGCTAATGATTAATTAATGGTTCCCAGCTAACTATAGTTGTGTTTACGAGCGAGTAAAGATGGTTTTGGATAATAAGTTGGTCAAAGAGCTCTATGTAGAAAAGCTATAGAAGGGCCCTTTATCTTAAGCATATCGGTGTTCCTAAAAAGTATATGCATGACCTGCTGCCTGTGACAGTTCTTAAAAATAACGTCATGACAATACTTAATTAATACAAGCCGAGACTCATAGTTAAACAAGCTCATAACGCATGACCAAGGTATATTAAATCGCCAAAAACTTTGATAAATTAAACTACATGTTTGACCATCTCTGGGTGTTTTTAGGTCCGTTTTTACACTCTGTTTCCTAACTTTTACTCCAGATCGTTTCATTTGATGCATTTGAACCATCTCACCATTACTCGTTGCCAGATAATTTGCCCGCAACCTTCGTCATATAGAACTCACACACTTAAATAAGAACGCGAGGCTATAAAAATGCCAAAAAATTGCTTATAACGTACTAGGGGCTTAGGAAAGGCGAAGAATTCTAAATGTAGAAACAATAAATTTGTTTCTCGGGTTATGTTCCTCAGTGAAACATCGCATATAGTAATGTGAAGGTACAACCTTGGTTTTTAAAAGTCTTTTTGTTTTGTTTTTTTGCCAGCAGGGTAGCGGCTAGTTAATAAAACGTGTTTATTCTTCCGGTCGTTTTGTACGAATTAATGGAAATAACGAGCGTACACTCAGTGTTTAGGGATGAACGTTTTAAAACGTAAAAAAATATGAAAATAGTGTTTGCTTAACTGAAATTCTCAAAGTATCGAACACTCAACCTCAGCTCAAAAATTACATCTTTTTTTTCAAGAAAATCAAAGTACAAACCCGTTTAGAAAAACTTGACCTGACAAACACGTTTTATATTTCTATTGTTCTGTCTAGTTTCCTAATTCGCCTGCTTACATTGTTTTAACTAGCTAACTTTTAACTTATTATGCCTTTTAAAATGTATATACCATGCTATCGTAAACAATCATTAAGAAGTTATTGGGGAATATTTTGTAAGGGTTATAAAATTTTTAGCTTCATTACGTCTAAGAGCGGGCCACAACTCACAAACTCACCAGTTAACAGTAAGTTGTTATAATTACTTGTGAAAGAGCAGTACCCTGCCCACAAAGCATGACTGGAACCTTGATTCGCTACAGTTGCTCAGTTGACATCAGCCTAATTTATCACAAAGAATTAGTCTTGTGCTTTGGTTTGTATACTGGTCATGATGATTGGCTGCGTAAATACAGTGCTCTCAAAATTCATTTCATGCTTGCCCAATGCAGTTTGTATGTTCTCCTTACATTATTCACACAAAACAAATTGTTTGGTAATGAGAACAAAGCTTTCGATTGTACACAACAAATTATATGAGATGAACAACAAAATTCTTCCAACCTGTTAAGAAGGAAACTACAAAGACTGTTTAGGAAAATTCGGATATACGTCATATGGTGTGTCGGGTTTGAGAGGGTTAAAAACAGGTGTATATATCAAAGTTTTGCGAGGCAAAGTTTTGTAACGAATGTAATAACGTGTTAGGCAATAATCTAGTGCAATGATTTATACAAAGAACATCATTGCAAAGTGTCTGAAAAACAGTTGTAATTAAACCACAGCGTGGCACAACGCTGGTGCTGAAATCAAGAAGTGCATTTTGCCATTTGGTTTTAAGAGGGTTACTGAAATACAGTACATGGTTTGACACATGACTAGGAGTGCACAAGTTAACAAAATATGGTTACCATTTCATGTAATACAATATTACAATAACTACTTTTGGACTATTTAGGACCTTTTGCATCCAAGTTTAAGGTTACTGTTCATGTTTGAACAGATCAAAACTTCGAAAGTGAGATTTTCGCAGAATATTAACGTGCATGAATGAACTTCTAGTCATAAAAATTGTTTTACGTCTAATAGTTTGCGAGATATGACGAACGGAAGTTTTTACCGGAAGTGAAGTTGCATGGCTTGCGGTGTACTTCAGGAGTGAATTTTTGAGACATGTTTTGGCTTAAACGACGAAAATGTAAAGGATCAATAATCCCTCAGTTTTTAATCTCATGCTGTCAAATTTGGCAAATTGGTAAAATAATAGCCGAAAATGAAAACTGTCCTGGGAAATTTTTAAAATCCGGTCCAATATTTTTATGACTCAAATATGGCAGTTTTGTATGTTGCAAATGGAGAATTTTCTTCAAATGCTTGCAGAAAATTGAAGACGCTTTCAATAAAAAATTGCCAGGACGGAATAAGAGCGCATACAGTACTAAAACTGATAAACAAACTACAAATGGCGTAATTTGAAGCTGACAGCCACACTGACATCTAGCGGAAAAGTAAGTGCTAGTTTAAATTATGAAGCTTCTATACATCTACAAAACAAAAACTTTTTAAAAATACTTTCACCATCATCTAGATTACTTCATAAGCTTTCCATTGATATACAGGTTTGTGGGTAACAAATGCGTATTATATAACTGAAGACACCGCTCAAGGTGATCGAACGGTAACCTTAACAATTACACTTGGAGAAACCCAAAAATTAAAAATTTACACTGATCTTCTTGATAACAAAAATTTACTGTGCATGTTCGATAGAGTTTTCAGAAGCTAAAAGCAGTTCTGGCAGCTGCTACTGAAGTTAATAGCCGGCTGGTTGAGTGTTTGTAGGTCTGGCATATTATGACGTTTTGTGATGTTCATGCACAGCAGACGCAAAAACAAACATGGCCTTTTATAAACAGTTAATCACTAGCTTAAGTTTTTAAACTTTTCGGCAGGAACCGTCACCTGTTGCGTAATCCCAAACACTAAGTTTTATTGTTGCTTCAGTTTTAGCTACTTATGTGCTTTGTGAAGCTAAATAAATATTAAATTCTAGTTAGAAAAATGAGAGAAGTCTATTGGTGCAAAACAAAGCTATCGTAAAAGGTATTTGCATATGACCTGAAGCTGTAGAGGAACCGCGTAGGCAGACAGACAGACAACAAACTTCAGGCAATGCTGTTTACACTCACTTGCAGAAAGTGAAATCGGCCCTGTCTGACAATGACTGCATTTCCGAACCGCATCATTAAAGTTTTTTAAAGATTGATGAAAGTTTTCAACTTCTGAAATTGGAAATATAATTTAATACAACTACATTTTTCTTCTCTTCAAGACATGAAAAATTAAGGTAACTCCATGGGTTTTAGGAAAACTGGTTCAAAAGCATTAACACCCAACACTTCTGCTCTTCGCGAAAATCAAAATAAATTTTCTTTTAAGGGTTTTCATCAACTGGTTCAAAATGTAGAACAAACAACACCAATCATTTCTACTCTTCTAGACAAGCAAAATAAATGGTTCTTTTAAGGGTTTTCGTCAACTGGTTCAAAAGTTAGAACCAATTACATCAAACATTTTTACTCCTGAAGACCAACAACATAGATGCTTTCGTCAACTGGTTCACAAGTTAGAATGAGTAACACCAATTGTTTTCCTTTCCCATACGGATCATGACGAGCAAAAAGAAACAGGACGTTTTCGACAACTAGTGACAAGACAGGAGTTAATGATCGATGTTAAGTATTTTTTTGAACCTCGTGTGTAACACAAAAAAACTATAGACGTATATAAGTTATTCCACTGCACTCAGAAACCAGATGCAGTTTTGTATCCCTTGCGAAAGGATCTTTTTTATCAGGTAACACAAAAAAAAATAATGTGTAACATTGGGTTGCCACATGTCGTTTTCTGTTAATTCTGCCTTTCTAAATATAAAGCAGTCGCATACTTTTTCATAACAGGTTCAAATTTTAAAGAATACGTGCTAAATAAGTTACTTTTGCAACTAGCTGCATTTTCATTTAGAATTTAGGTGTCAACGTCTTCATTCTAAATCCAGGCTTTGGTCCCTCCCTAAACAATAGGAAGATATAAGTTGGACTTAGTTTACGAATACCGTAATTATAAATATACCTTCAATAAACGTTTAAAAAGTTTTTGGTTTCTCAGTCAGTGCTGAGGACCTCTTCACAGTCTTAATGAACTTGAACAGCCTCTTTGTGAATGGAATAACATTATTCCCTAGCCCTTTGTCCTCTAGCTTGACGTCCCTTCTGCCTTCTCTTTAACTTTCGCAATCATTAAATTTACATTAGAAGCACATAAAACACGATTTGGACACGCGAACAATTAAGTGACATTTCCCTTAATTGTGCCTCTTTACTTCCGGATGAAGTTTTTGTTCTGTGTTTTGCTTGGACAAAATGTTCCATTATTGAACAAAAAGGGCTTTGAGGTGAAACTTCACAATCTCCGTATGTAGGCAAAACAAACATCGACAAATATTGCCCGACATTCTGTCATGAAAAATAAACACTCTTTCAGCCTCGTCTTTTTAATCTGCTAAAATCCGTCCAAATTGAATACTCATGAATGCATGTATATTTTTACGAGTTCAAACACGCATGAGATTTGTACACTGTGTAGTAGACAGAGCTGGCGAAAAATTTTGACTCTTCGCAAAACCTTGGGATCTTGAGGTAACTTGAGCCGTCGCGTTTTCGTTTGATTGCCGTAACTCTTGAAAATTCAACCAGGAGGTTTTCGAATTTAAATTATCGTTAATATCAGCTATATTACGAGTTCGCTTTGCTAAGCCAGTTCGGTTAACAGCAGTCAGCAAAAATTATCGACAGCATAAACGAAAATATGCCGTAGCGAACAATTATGACAACATCTGGAGTTAAAAAGAAGATATCGGCAGATTATGACAATAACTTAATAAGGACAATATCTCTTTTAGCTTTCCTTCGCGCACTTCTGTGAGTCCTGGGGGTTTTCAGGCAGTAAACTTTCTATTTTTGTCACCTCATATAGTTTAATCACCCAGCTTTATGATATTCGATAAAACTTGTGGCGTTATCTTGCCTAGATCTGCTACAAGTATCCGCACTAAAGACCTATTAGAAATTTGCTAGCAATTTGAAAATAGAAGTATTAAAATTAGAAAATACTAAAAACTATAAAATTTTTTTTGGAGGCTGGCTTCACAACTCCACGATTCGTATTTTTTCCGTAGTTTACTGATTTGCTTTATTTCTTTTTTAGATTTGGCAACAAGTTTGACCTAATAAAAGAAGTACTTCATCACAGGCCTTCAGGCGCCGAAAATACGTCACGAGAGTGGACATTTGAAAAAATAATCCAGTATCAACCGAAGAGAGACGGCCGCTCGCGTTGTTTACACGAATGACGTTGGAATCGACACTCGACATTCATCCGTTCTTCTCGAACGCCTCAACAGCATTTTTACCACCGTTTACATTACAGATGTCGTATTTTTCAGCGCTACTTGCTTTTCTTGTCGCATTTGGAGTTGCTTTTGTATTCCGTTATTACCAGAACAATAAGGAGTCCAAGACACAACTGTACTACAGGAAGACTCGGCTCAGTACTGTTATTCTTAAACGCTGTCAAAAACTCACGGAGCCGTTTCTACCGACATTCTGGGCAAGCAGCTGTCATGTTCAGACTATCTTATCACGGCTACTGCCAAGAGAGAAACTCGAGTTTAGTCGCGAGCATTTGCAGATGGCCGATAAGGGACTTATCAGCCTTGACTGGGTAGTTGTCGACGAGCGTGTTTTCACCAAAGCATGTCCTGTTGTGATAATTATTGCCGATTCAACAACAAAAGCGGATGATGTAGCTGACATTTGCAGCATGGCAATAGCAAGGAAATTTCGTCCAGTGTTTTTTAATCGCCGTGGTCAAGGTGGAACGCCACTTACAACTGCGCGACTACAAAGTTTTTCCGAACCAAGCGATCTCGAGGAGGCAGTTACTTTTGTTCAGAGTATGTACCCATGTGCTGAAATTACAGCGATAGGATGTTCGACGGGATCCGGGTTGCTTGTGTCTTACTTGGGAGCTGTGGGCCCGTCAACCTCTCTCGCTGCTGCAGTTTGTATTTCTCCCATCTACGACACTGAGGGGTTGTTTAAGAAACAACTCGCCCAACCTTATGACTTTCTTTTTACTTGGAAATTGAAAAACTTGTTTATGCAACATCCTTGTCTTGCAAACGTGATCAATTTTGATTCTGCTCTGCGGAGTAAAACTGTGAAAGAAGTAGACGAAAGGGTATATGTTAAACTCAATAAATACGGTTCCTTGGATGAGTACTGGAAATATAACAATCCTATGCGAAATGTATCAAGCGTTTCTGTTCCTGTGTTATGCATAAATGCGCTAGACGACCCGATATGCCCAAAAGAGGCTATACCATTCAGCCTTTTCAAGACCTCATCGAATTTTATCCTGGTTACAACTGAGAAAGGAGGTCACTGCGGCTTTTTAGAGAACACAATACCCAGTTCCTGGGCGTACAGAGTGACTTTGGAGTACTTGGAAAGTGTTGTGCACCAAGGGCTGCGAAAGACGAACAACAACTACTGTCCAGAAGACAATCATGTGAATTTACTTGATGTGTACGGTCCACGGGGTAGAAGCTACACAACATAAAGTATTGCCCTTTATTCCTTTAGGCTTTAACATTGTTATAAAGCTGACGCACAAATTCAAAGCCACATATTGGCATTCATTACCTTTGTTAACTGAACAAAGTTGATCTGTTCAGCGGGAGATATTAAAAGAATTGACGATTACAGTGACCGTGCTGCACCGAAACAAGGAATGTAATTTTGGCGCGAATATTTTCGCTTCGATTCTATACCACATGCCACCGAAACGAAAAATGTAAAAAAAACATTTATAAAAGCGAAGTAAGACAAGTAAGATTTCGCGTTCAAAACGCCGAACCCGGGCATTCATTTGTCACTGTCAATAAACTGCTGTTTTGATAGAATTATAATGAAAGCTAATGTAAAATAAAATACTTCGCGGTGATATCTTGATGCAAGTTGTAGAGTATCTTGATTTTTCTAGCGCCAGAAGTTATTTTCAGAAAACAAAACTAACTAAATTAATAACACTTTAATATAATGAATCACTTTTTTGTCTTATACATAATTGGTGTACATGAAATGGGACTCGAATCTGTGTTGTTTTTAAAGACCAGTTTCCAAATTATAAGTGTGCTTAATTAATTTTTCATCAAGATCTTTACTTGCAAAACAAACGCGTCGATAGGTAATTGACACTTTCAAGGCAACGCGGAAATCACTTAAAGGAATCCTTTTAAGAAAAACGTTTACAAACAAAATTTTCATGATGGAAGAGGGAGTTCAAGTGACTCTTTATCTGTTTGAAATGCTGTTACCGCGACTAAATCCAAATCGTTTCTTCAGATAACGCAATATCAAACAGAAGCAAGGCAGTGCAAACACTTTTATTCTCAGTCGCTTTGAAATCCTGGGCGTTCTTTCAATGACCATCACATCAAGGGTTTATGTTGTCTTAGAAAAAGACCAATTAGCATATTCTCTCAGCTCATTGCCTGATTCGAAGTGAACTTGATGTTTACTTTTAGTTAATTGAAACTTCAAAAATCAAAGATTGCCACACAAGGCCGAGGCTAAACCGGCCGTATTAACCAATTGTGTGAAAGGAACATAGCTTCCTTAGTCTTCATTTGACCGTACCGGGAAGGGGAAAGACTGGAAGGGAAAAGAATCGACTGATATGAAAGAACCGCAATAAACTGAGAGCAAATGACAAAACCACGCTGGTCGTATTAACTTATCGTGTGAAAACGTGCTCTTTTTGAAATATAATTTCTTTAGTCTACAGTCAAACAACCGGATGGGGACAGGGTACGGAGGGGGAAGGGGTGTTAGGGGCGAGAATCGACCACCTTAAGACATATCTATTGCTGCTTCGCAAGAACACAATACAAACAGGCAAACACAAAACAAACAGGCAAACACAACACAAACAGGAAAAGCAATACAAACACTCAATCGAATCGTTCCTACCCACTCTCTCTTTTGGGTTTAGTTAGGCGACCGTGAGGCTTCGGTTCAGCGGTCGTACCGTTAAGAATACAACAACTCAATCGAACTGACAAACCACCAGAAAAGCATGGCAAAAGGTTAACATTGGGATTTATGGAGAAGAATAAAGCGATCAAAGACACAATACAACAATGGTGCTGGTAAGTTGATAGTTTAATCCACCAGAAAAAAATGGATAAAGATAAAAACAGTAAGTACTTGGGATTTCTGGAGCAGAACAAAGCGATCAAAGACACTTTTAAACCCGATATTGGTGCTGGTAAGTAGATAACTGTGTTAATATCTGAGCACAATATTTTCTACAGCTCATGGTTAAAAACAAAGATGGCAACGGCGGTCGAGTAAAAATGGTTGGCTGTGGAAGGCAAGATATGGGTTCCGCCATGGGAGAAGCTTTAGGAATGAGCCGAGTATCTTGAACTCCCATTTGGTATTAAATACTAGTGAAAGTTGTGCTGAGTCCTATGAAACCTCCGACTAGAAGAAGCATTATCTGACCTCAATTTTGAAGGGAACTACCCCTTTGTTCTCTTTAGAGGGTGGGGAGTGGTGGTCAGCGCAACATCTAAAATGTAAAGTTGTGCTAAATCTGAATGGACGAATGGACGTGTATTCTGTTTATACTCAAAAACGCTCCGGCAAATTTCAAACGCTTTATGGAACACTTTTTAAGATACCTCAGAGACGAAACGTTGATTTCGTGTTTGGGTGATGTTATTCTGTATTCAGAGACATTCGAGCAACACAATGAACACCTTCTTTGCTGCAACGCTTGAAAAATTATGTTGTGAAATTGAAACCAAGGAAATAAGAGGTCTTTAGCGTGAAGTGACTTTTCCGAGGCGCATTATCAGATACGACGGATATCGGATGGATCCCAAAGCTACTAGTCCAGTAACAGATCTGTAGAACGTCAAACTCAAACTGTAGGAGAAGTCAGACAAGTTGTTGGACGTTTTGGTGCTCAACAAATCCGCAACTTTGCTCAAATTTCGAAACCCATTTATGATTTCTAAACCTTGGTCCTCCATAAAAGAAGAATAACTCCAAAATCAGAGGAAAAATCGCAATTAAATCTAAGGGATAATTACCATCCAGAACACTAGTTGTTTGGGAGCTTAGCATCCGTAAGCTATGGAGGCATTGATTGATTGCATTTCATCCCCTCCTGTCTTAGCATAACCAGTACGTACCGCCTCGTTTGTAGTCTACGTCGATGCATTGTAGGATGGACTAGTAAGGATAGACTTGGAAGTGTACTCTAACAGGAACAAAATGGCCTTTTACGTGTCTTTGCATGCATGTTCTTCTAAAACCTTTACTCCAGGGCCCGCTTGTACGAAAAACGGATAGCTTTACCCAGCAGATAAATCGATCTATTCAGCAGAAAAAACAGGTGCGTTCTCTATTTTGATTGGACAATGCGAAAGTTTTATGTACTGTATGAGATTTATCCGTTGGATAATGTTATCTACTTTTCGTACAACCGGGCCCTGCTGAAGGAAAATAGCCTTGAAATTGTCGGTGACAGAGCAACTTAGGGATTTTGTGACTGTTGTATTATGCAGCTAGCTTTATTGTTTATACAGATAACAACCCCTGAAATACGTTTTGTCTGCTGGAGTGAGATAGGTTTTTCTCTGAAATGTAGAACTTAATTTCGAAATTCGGTATCGGCCTGGCAAGTTGAATACGGATGCTGACACTCTTTTGCGTTTACCGGGTGATTTCAAAAGTTATATGAGTAGCTGTAGTGAGCGGATTTTTCCTGAAAGTCTACAAGCACCAGTATCCATGATCAGTAGAATGGCAAGTGGAAACTCAATTTTGATTGCCTCAATATCTGACATTTTTGACGAGCTCCAGACAGATGAACCTCATCCACCCCTGTTTGTAACCATAAACGGGTGATTAAAATTGTGTAAGCACAAAGAGAAGAAGCAGTAACTGGCTGTGTTCTTGACCTATTCAGAACAAACAGAAACCAAGGATCGTTCACAAACGACAAGAGCCACCATTATAATCGGAAATATTTGAATAACTGGCATAAACTGCTTGTTGACCAGAGAAGCGGCATTTTGTGTTGCAGTATTATAACAAGTTGTTTTACCCGGAATATTTCACCGAAATGTGTGTCTTTAATTAACTTCATGAAGAAATGGGACACTTATGGGACTTGAAAGACAATAACAACAACAAGAGTACTTTAATGATCTTTGAATTTACAAGAAAATATTTTCTTGACAGGATATTGTTGCAGTTATTAAGAGCACAAAGAGTACTTGCCTTAGAACTTGTGAGCGACTCTATTTGCCAAACATGAGGAGAGACATTGACCACTATATCTATAACATTGTTAATTCTTGCTCAAAGCAGAAGCTTTCAAACTTACCAAAGAAATCTCTCATTCATTCAACCATTACAACCGCTCCGATGCAACTGTTGTAAAGTAAAAACCCACGTAAAAGAACCTATTTTAAAATAGGTTCTTTTACAAATGGTACTTATTTGGGAAGTTAGGCTGTTAAGATTTTTAAACAGGTTCTTATTTCCTAAACAAGAACTACGTTTATTACTGGTGCTTTCTGAGGGGACATGGTCTGTTTATTCGTTGTATATATAAATATATAAAACCTAGGCTTGTATAAATGCCGCTATACTAAGCATATTCAGATCTGTATTATTCACGTGGATATTAAGCTATGTAAGAAAAATAGAACAAAAAAGAGCAAATCCTCTCTTTGAACACATTCAACTCTTGGAGAAAAACAACTCGCCACGGCCACGACCTTGGGTGAAATTCTGCTATTATGGCGCGATGCCGTGAGATTATGACCGTGGAAAACGCGATAAGCGTGGTAGAGAAACGTGTGAGGCGTGGGTGAAACCGTGGTGAAGCGTTGAAACTGACATAGAGGGAGAAGAAGTTGAGAAACGCTGAGAGCTTTAACGTCAGTGACATCAAGAAGGACCGAGAATTGTGATATTGATATGTTCCTTGTTGTTAAAACATTCTCACTGTTCAGTACTGTGATGCAAACAGTTCATGAACAGATGGCACTGTTACTAATGCACTGGCCTGGGCAAACATAACTTTATATTTGAACATGGTAAATGTTGTGATACTACTGATGGTACTGGTAACTAAAACAGGCACGCAATTACTGGTTGTGCATGGCTCTATAAGGTAAAATATACTGATGTGCCTGTTAACTGACTTATTGCCAAGGTTTTGTCTTAATTTCATTAAACTGTAGAGCTTATTTTGTTCAGTAGTTAGCATAAGAAATTAGATTTTGGTGGAATTTCTCAAAATAAGATCCTGTTTTGAAACAGGTTCTTATATAAAGAGGGTTAAAATGGTCAATTTCAGCATAACAGGTTCTTTAGTTTTAGGTTCTTATATGCGGGCTTTATTTTTGCACTCACAGCCGCTGATACGATTTTCAACGGGCGGGTTTCATTCTACAGTTTGGATTTCTAGAAAAGTTTCATCATGACAGTGGGAGGTGAGTTTAAGAATAATTATTTAAAGCGGCTAGAACAGCTAACTGGAGTAATGCATTCACGAATTATTCCATTTCACCTATAGGGTAATGGAATTGTCGAGCGTATGAACCATACTCTCACACCTCAAGTAAAATCCATCAAAACTGTACACCTTTCAGTCACTGGTTATGCTGATCAGCAGCAACTCCGATCATGCGCAGAACGTTTTGAAGAACATGTGTTCTTTTAAAGAAGTTTTTTTCGTTATAATTGAGCCTGGGAATAATAAAACAAATATGAACGCAACATCTGCATGTGTTAAAAGGTGTCCGTTTCTCCTTCGAAACGACAGAGGGACTGCAACTACACAATGTTTTCTCACCCCGTCCACACTACAACGTTTTTAAACGAAAGCGATATTGTTTTGCTCCGGATACAGACACCGTCCACACCACAACACGGAAACCAAAAAAAACGGATCAACTCAAAACCGTTCTCTAGAGTAGATTAATTTGAAAACGGTACTCTTTGAAAACATTGTTTTCCTTGTGTGGTCGGAGAAAACCATGTTCTGACTAGGAAAAACTGCTCTTGCAGTTGTGATAGGGAGTTAAGCCTAAGGGTGTTCGATACTTCTTCATCTGAGTTACAGATTTCTTATAGTTTGTTCCTGTTAAGAGAAAAGCGTGAATTTTTCGAAATGTGTCGAATGATTGAAAAAACCATTAACCAATGGTTTCAGTAGATTGTAAGTTTGGCCGGAAGTGTTTTTGGGGTAACTCTGTGCTCGTCGATTTACAACCCAATGGAATGATTTAAACGTCCATTTGTAAACTTGAGAACGAACATAAAAGTATCAAGTTAGAGGTGATCAAGACATAAGCCAACATGAAAATATTGAAATGAAGCGTGACAAGAATTATTTGTCGGTTTTAAGTATCTCAATGGTGCCGATTATATTTTTTTTAAATGCTACATTTCGTTTTGGTTTTGATGTCTAGCCGAAGAAAATTGATTTATCCTAGCTAAGTAAAAAGATTTAAAATAAGTTTATGAACATAATGAAATGAAACAATTTAATAAGTGATATTAAAATAAGAAGAAAAATAGGCTCGCCGAGTATTAGTATCTGTCAGTGTAGCAGCTTTAGAACTCTGTTGCAACACCTTTTCATAATTTGATAACATTTTTTTTGCAGAAACGTGAAACAGCTTACAGAAATGAAGACTATGTAACGAGGCACAAGAAGGCACAGAGAAATGCCCTGTTCTTGAATATCATCAAGCGTAAACTGGAGATTTTATATAATACCATTAGGAAAGGACATATAATAATAGCTTATGTTAAAATTCAAGACGTATATGCCAGAGAAAACTTAAGCTTATGAAAACATCTTTAGCTTTCCACAAGGCGGTATAATTCTTAAGCTGAATTATTTAGTTACAGTTTTGCGGGCGCCAGATAACTAGCTTCAAAACTTGTTTGGCAAGGTTTTCAAAGCCACTAAACTACGTAGACTGTAGAGCGTTACAAACATATTTGAAACTAACCAACATGCAAAAGCAATTTTAAAACTGTGCAAAATCAGTAGAAATAAAACAGTAGTTCTAAACGTATTGAAGCATCGTTTCCCATCGTGGAACTATTCATTTCATTTTAGTGTATTTGTGACCAATTGGGACCGCAATGAATTTTTCAATGTTGCGAGTTATGCAGTTAAGGTTGATTAAATTTCATCTTTCGATTAAAACCACTTTTTTATTTAATAGAAAACTCCTTGATCGGTCGTGTAATCTGTATGTGAACCAAACGATTAAGATTCCTGAGAGGAGTGAGTTCTCATGCACAGGCAATCAATTGCATCTTATGGTTTTCAAGTTATGCGCACTTGGGGTATGTTATCAGGTTTAATCACTTCTGCTTTTTACTTTAATTTCAATCTAATCAGCACAGCAAAACTATGAAATATCATAAATCGTGTTATTTGTTCCAACCACCTGGGATGTGAGATCGCTTTTGCTGCACCGCGTCCTCTTCACTTCAAGGTAAACTGAATTCGCAGGTATTTTTACCCTTACTACAACCGTGCATATCAAATGAACTTTTTATCTAAGTACTACAATTGAGTTTGTATATGTATTCAAAGGTTGAAAGGAATACCCATTTGTATTGACACATAACAAACTGTTGAAAGTAAAAAAAGCTACATATGTCGTTTTAAAAGGATGAAATAAGACAAAATACAGCCCTAGGTTCTTCTTATTTGAAGTAACTTTGGACTAAAAACTGGAAATTCGGGCAAACGTAAGTGCGAATTTTCCTTTCTTTGGTCAATCAGGTGATTATTTACTGAATAGGAGAGAATTCAGTTAAATGCATGGGTTTGCCAACAAATGTAAAAAAAAAGAAAAACGGTGTCTAGATTCGAGTTACAATTGCTCATCTTTAGTTTTTAGACCGAGCATTTACACACACTTTTTTCTATAAATTTTTTTTATAAGAACAATGAGGTTCCCATCTTTAATATTAATCAGAGGCTGAACACACCGGTAGAAACAACAATGCCTAAAAGCAAAATATTGAAACTACTGTAACAAACACTGATTTTTAGTTACTTTTGCAATACGTATTTTCATTTTTCCAAACAGAAGTCCTATTAATTATAAAAACATGAAGAACTGAAAACAACTGAGGCAGAAATGCCCAAGAGTTTAACAACTGTGAGCCAAAGAAAAAAAAGAAAAAAAATATCTTATTCTTATAAAAATAATTGTACTCAATCATTACAGATGTAAAGATGTTAGCTTTTGATTGGGATTGGTCGGAATCCAGTCTTGCACAGGGTGATATAAACTAGAACTGAGAGACTGGCCCAAGTAAGAGGTAGATGTACACCCAAACTAAATACCGCAAACACTTCCATAGACCACAGTCTACTTCTAGTCAACCTTCTTGAGTCCGGTCGCGATAATGCAAATACTTAACTCCGAGTTTGATTGCACTGTCTTTAAAAAGCGCTGCTGAGATCGGTAACCTTCTTTTTAAGGTAAATATACCTCAGCTATTCTTAACTTTTTTATGCAGTTGTGTTCTTAACACTCCCTCAAAGTTGCAGGGAAAAAGAAGTGATCACTTATGTGGTATGGAACCTTGGTCAGGAGTGTGCTTTGACCCATTTTGAAAAATATTTCGAAACTATAAAAAATATATAAAAATCTATAAGATTTCAAAACTTCTGCGCAAATGTTATTCACAGAGTATGTGAAAAAAATGGTTTAAAGAAATGTTTTTATGTCGATTTCCAGAAAAAATAAAAAAAATAAAATTCTTAGGAGCTTTGAAAATATGTTCTAGTTTATGTTTCCATTTTTATTCAAATAATGAATTTAAACGAAAACGATGACTCTACCAAGATTTACTTGGTTTATAGTGTATAAGCGTTTGCGTGATAAAATCAGAGATTGTTTTTTAAACCAAAAATTACCACATTAACCACCCCAAGCCACAAACAAGAATGGCACTTAAATATTTCGAATACTGAAAACTTACCCAGTTTCCGATAACGTAATTCACTTACGTATCCAGTTTTGTAAACGGTATGGGAAGTTTTACCTTAAGTGATCCAGATTTTGTCATTTTTTTTATTATTTTGGTATTTAAACGAGAAAGAATTGTTCCATGACCCTGTAGCCTTATATATTTTCCTTGTGCGGAATGCTTTAAGCAATTCTTATTATCCCTATTATTTTTATTATTGTTATTATTATTATTATTATTATTGTGATTATTATTGGTAACTTATTATTTATCATTTTATTTATTTCTTGCAAAATCGTTCTTTCTCTCTTTCTACAATTTCTTTTTTCTGCAGTGTTTATGGTTGTTTATTTATTAATTTATTGATTAATTCTTTCATTCATTCATTCAGGTTATTTAGTCAGAGTAGTCAAGTTACTTATCTTGGTCTTTCTGGCTTTGTTATTTATTTGAATAATCAACATACTGGTTTGAAAATACTTTTGAAACAGCTCTCTGTTGAGGTACAGATCCTACTTTCGATAGTATTGAAACTCAAACTTGACTGCCGTTTTGTGTTACGCTTCGATGTTGTTGAAAAATGTGAGAAAAGGTTCTGCAATACACTCTTCAGTATTTTTACATTTTTTTTTGTAATAAGGGAGGGGGGAGGCTGAAAATTGTTCAAAGTTTAATAACATGCAAAGAATACATTGTGGCTAAGGAAGGCGAAGAACTTCCATTTCGGATAGTGCACAAAACCAAAAAATATTCTTGGGCCTCGGCCAGTGTTCGTTAATACAACACTGTTGCACTGTGCTTTGAAATTTATGTTATACAATTGTATTATATTTTCAAGTTTGGAAAAAGCACACGGTTAGAGTCACCTTTGCCGAAGATCTCTTCATTTGCACAGGGCCTAAAAGTGTTCGTAATCCTTCATATAGCATTGTTGTCAAAAAAATTTCCTGTCATGGGAAGTAAATATTAAAAATTGTAAGTTAAGTTTCGTATATGACAGCTTCAACCAACAAAAATTATCCTCTTAATTTGCAGCACATAGTTCTTCTGAAATTGATCTTGAAATTTGCAAAAAACAATTGTAGAAATGTACAAATTTACAAAGTACAAGTTTACAAGTTTTTTAATTTGTACCTCTTTACTAACAGTTTTAGTTTTTCCAGATTACATCGACTTTAAAGAAGGGGTTGCTAAAGTTCGATCACTCACGTTGTAAAAATCCTAGTGAAGATCACCTACTAGTATTGTTTTTTATTCTAGCAGTAACAAGGTGGTCTGCATGAACAGTTTTAAGACGTTAGTTAACACTTAATGGTCAAGGGTTTTGGCCAAATATTTATGGTTGTGGGGATGAGAAGGGGGGAAGGGGGAAGAGTTTAACCTCCTCCCCGATGTTTTCCAATATGCCTTGTCTGTTTACCATGTTTGTTTTAAAATATTTATGCTCATTCAATAAGTCTACACGCTTTTTTATAAGAAAAGAATATTATGTCTAATAAAAATCGTTTACTGTTCACACTTTCTTTAACTGTTTTAATATCTGTTAAATGAAAAACCACCGACCTCAACTAATATAGCGAATACATAATAATGTAGAACGATAAGTTAAAACAAAAGTTAAGTAGATTTTTTTATAAAACCCAACCAATTCTTTTTGTTAAATTGTTAAAAAGGCTGGACAGGCAGAAACCTCTTCAAATTGTCTTAATTACCAAGTTACAGCCATACTAAAAAAGAAATAGGAGAATCTTAAAAAAACGTTTTTTTTAAAATTGAACATTAAAAATGGATCGGTGGGTACGGTGTAGGGGTTTCGCAGAAATCACCGATTTTTGAGAGACACGATATTCTGCTTTGTTGTCTTTGGAAGGTAAACTAAAATGTCCTTCCCAAATCAGCTTACCAAGTATTATCTTAAATTTATTTTGATTTTTAACAAAACCATTTATACTATAAGTATAACTATATAGGATATAGACTTTAGTAGTTTTGTACAAACAAGGAACCATTAAATACCAGCCGTTGAAGTGGCTGAGACACCTTTTCAAACACCGTGAGAGGATTATTTAAGTTTTAATCGTTTACTTTTCCGAAGTTGTTTAGTTCCATAACAATTATATGCGGTCAACGAAAAAAAATTGAATGCAACGCCCTTTTCGTTGGTATCATATCAGAACTGAGTTGGACTGATTACCAATAAATGAACAGGGTCGAAGAGAATATAAATGAGCACACGTTTCTTTATTTTTTTAAATACGCCCAATTAAAAGTTTTGGGGCTGAAGCTAGGTGTTCTTAGTTGTTTTAGTAATTTCAACCTAAAATGTTCTGGTATTTATAGGATTTGGTGCTTGCTAGAGTTTCAATTTTTCATTCACATAAGCCAACCATAAGTCAGCGCGCGGTCAGAACTCTCTCCCCTGTAGATAGTGTACATAGTGCAATGGGCTACAAAAAATGCTGGGTTAACAATAGTCCTTTTCACAGTTCCTGATAGGTAACCCGGCTTTCACATGAAATCGAGGCAAAGGTTGACAGAAGTGGAAATTTCTAAATAATAGACATGCTAATAAGCTTCTTTCTTATGATAAATATTTTCACTTCTCCAAATGTGAGTAAGCTAGCCTTGGTTTCACATAGAAGCTTGGTTACCTACAAATGTTATTTAATCTCGCTTGCTCTCCAATAGTTCTTTTCCCCTTGAAAAACACTGAGGGCTCTGCGTAGAAGAGAGAGTCAGGACGTGCCAATCAGAAAGTGTCTCTGACTGCCTTTCTACGTCCATAGTCAAAGTAGCTACCAGGCGATCAATGTTGCACGAGCACTATATGTTAGGCATTGTTTCACAGTTTGTTAAGTTCTCTCCATTGAACGTAGACTGTAAAATATAAATGCCCACTACTTATCCCAACCTCAGCATGTTCTTAAAAAGTTCTCAAATTTTGGATTTTTTTCGGATTTGTTGTTTTTACAAAGAGGGAGGGATCAAGTTTGAAGTAAATAAAGAACTAGCTTCCAGGAGCTAAAAGATAACTAACACGATATAAAGAGAACTACTGAAAAAGAGTTAGAAAGAAATAAAATTTTTTAACTCTTCGGTCTGATTACAATAATCATTGACTTAGATAGATGATAGGGTATTGGCGTTAACCAATTGTCGATTTTTTTTTATCCATGATTGATTTCTATTCTCTATACACTGCTCTGGCTTGTCAATTCTGCGTCGGATTTCACGTTGATAGATAAAGGAACTGAAACTAAAGCCCTTTTTTAATCCTGGTTAAATTTGACCAAGTTTGAATTGAACAAACAGGCTCCCATAAAAAACACCCGTTTCTCCTTTTATGTCTTTAAATCCTGTTTTCTGCATTTCGGCCTGTAAAGCAACTCGTTTAATGAAATTCGAGTGCCCAAAGCAGGGACTATTTTTCGTTGTTGTTATAATAAAAATCGTCAGTCGTCATCTCAAACTGTTTATTATCTTTTTCTAGAAAGATCTGCGCTAGCATGCGAACTCGATAGTTGTGAGCAGTAGTTAGCTGAGCTTCCTAATTGCTGCCTTTGTCCGTCGCTGTGGTTGACTCGCCAATATTTAACAGCTAGTGAAAGCTTCGCTCCCAACGGGAAGATCTACACACATTTCCTACGACAAAACAACCACAATTACGACAGAACTGAGTATAAGCCGGCTGTAAGCGACCGCAAGGACGCTTAATGAAATTCTAAATACTTAATGCTTATGACGTACGGTGATTGTTACACTTTTGAAGTATATGTTTTTGGAAAACCTCATTCAGCTAGGATGCTTACTTGTAGATTGAAAGATATTTATTGTAAAACTGAATGTATGCTGCGTGGGAATCTTTGCACGATTTTCTGCGGGATTTCTTCAAATTCTCAGCAGTTCTCAGAAAGACATGTAACGGGGAAGGCAAAAAGAAATTAATTTTAAGACTAGACGAATTAACAGTAGTGGATTAGGGGCATAGTATGAATGACCGTGCTGAGACGTAATGAATATTTCTTTTACACTTAAAAATTGAGAAAGTTTTGAGAGTCTCTAGTTTTTGCGAGTGGAGAATCCACGAGCATCGGAATGGTTGGGGAAAAGGTGTAACAATAGAAAGCCATTTCATCCAATCATATCACTGCCCATCTAATCGATTAAAAGTCGCTGAGAAATATTGAGTCAATTCTTAGACGTTCTCGATATTAAAGTTGGTACGTTTGCTTTTCCTTGACAAGTATAACACTCCACGAGCATCCAGAGGATACCTTTGATTATATAAAGAGCTGGCTTAGCTCAGTTGGTTAGTGCGCGGCCTTCGGAGTTCGACGTTCCCGATACGATCCTCAGTGACTGCAACGTCTGCTTCGACTTTCTTCTGGTCTGTGTAGCCTTAACTGTAAATATCCGAAAAAACAGAGCACTGACAGAGGAAGGGGGTAAAGTGCGCATCGAGGGCCACAAGCTTATCTGTTACTTACTGTCACGTGTTACCCTCGGTGAATAAGGTCGCTTTGCCTTTCTTTAGATTGCTATACCATGGCCATAAACGTCAGACAAAACACAAAATTAAAATAGTATAGAACAACAAAGGGAAGTGACAGACAAAAAAGGTAGTTTTCTAATGCTCAAATTTCTCGTCCTACAAAACTGCCCTATTTCTTAAACCTGCCCATCTTATAATCTTGTCACATTTCAAATGTGAACTTATGAACTTAAGGCTACCGTTCACTTTGGAACGGTTCAAAACTTAGAGATTGGGATTTTTGCAGAAAATAAAAATCCGTCAAATGATCTTCTAGTACAAAAAAATGTTTTTCAATACGTTTTAATGCTTTGCGAGATATGACGAACGAGAGTTTTTACCGGAAGTGAAATTGTATTAAGTGCGGCGTACTTTAGGAGTGAGTTTCTCGAGACATGTTGTTGCTAAAACTGCGGCAACGCAAAGGATCAATGCTCCTCCAATTTTTAATCTCATGCCGTCAAATTTGGCAAATTTATAAAACAATAACAGAAGATGAAGACAGTTCTGGTAAATTTTGAAATTCCGCTCCAATCTTTTTTTTATAACTCAATCAGGGCAGTTTTGTACGCTGCAAATAAGGAATTTTCTTCAAATACCTGTAAAAAATTAACGACGCATTCAATTAAAAATTGCCGGGACGGAATTAGAGAAAAAATTGTGCCGAATCTCATAAACAAACAAAAAATGGTTGAAATTGAAAACTGACAGCTGCATTGACATCTAGAAGTGAAATAAACCGTTTGAACTACAATGCTCGCATTCGTTTATAATTCAAAGTTTTTAAACATTTTTTCTCACCATCATTTAGATAATTTTATAAGCTTTCCATTGGTATATAGGTTTGTGAGTATCTGATCCATATTAGCGGAGTTACATACGGAAAACTGAAAACACCGCTTAAGGTGAACGGTAACCTTAAGATGTCATGAACGGTGATTGATGCAACGACTGCCCCAAAAAAACTGTATTTTCTTTTCTTTTATCTTTCAAGAGTCGCTCAATCGTTTTCAATTTAGTAGAGTGACGGAAAAGCACAGAAGATTCCAGAACTGAGGCCGAACAAATATCTGATGGGCTTATGCTTGGACATCTTTGTCAAGAACAAAACCTTAAAATAGGGATTTTGACGTCCTTTTCCAGGCATCACGGCGAAAAGAAGTCCAGTTGTGTGCAAGTTCGTGTGCAGTTGTTGTGTTTCAATCAGAAGTAACATTTTTTCTTTCTCCGCTGCTCGAGTTGAAGTTACACCGTTCTTGCACAATCCCTGCATGGGCCTGAAAACTTACATCTTTAAAAAACTGTTAAACATGCGTAGATTCTGGCTAATTATCGCTCTTTTCTTGACACTGGGCGTGGGAAAACCATAAAGAGAGTTTTCTTAGCGAGAGGGTGCATTTTCTCGAATTCATTAAGGAACCCTACTGTGCTTTATACTCTTTATTGGTTATAGTATTAGCTGTTTCAACAATGATATGACTGAGATATACATTCTAGCTTTTTCTCCCAAGAACTGTTTGTTTGTAAAGGTATTTTTGAGAAAAGTTCGTTACACTTTTTGTAATAGACTCCTTCTAAGGCAACAAAGAAATTTTCTTGCTATCATCAAGAAACCAAGATGGGCGGTTTGTAACGTCATCTGCAGGCTTGCTTATGTGATGTTGATTGATTTACATTCGCAAGAAGTCCAATATCCATTTCAACGGACAAGAACAAGAATCGAGGAATAGTTCAGTGTGTTATGATATCACTATCAAATGCTGATCGACACATGCTATAAAGTTAATGTGTATGACATCAGTGCTACTGG
The DNA here is from genome assembly GCA_027574985.1 of Umimayanthus nakama. NCBI lineage: Eukaryota > Metazoa > Cnidaria > Anthozoa > Zoantharia > Parazoanthidae > Umimayanthus > Umimayanthus nakama. The sequence continues at coordinate 22,002 of JAOBRG010277758.1, read as the reverse complement.
TGCAACCTGAAACTTCAGCGTTAACAATCTGAAAGCCTTTAGATGCCGCTGAAAACTTCAATCTAAAAGCAATTATGGTAAACAGTTTGCAAGTAAAGATCGTGATTTGTCGTAAAGGTTTTTATAGGAAGAGCAACTCATTTTTCATTTCTACTGACATTGAACAAGTCCGCCTTTATAACCTACATTGTTTGTTTACGCTTTAATAATTTACAAATCTTCGGTGAAAGATTTCTCCCTATAAGAGAAAGTAAACCGCTTTTGTGACATATTCTCGCAAAATAATGCAAGATTTGTATTCTTCAGCTCTTTCCCAGACCTCGCATTCTAATGATTCACCTTTTGGCAAAAGATAACGCCTTTAGTTATAGTTTGCCAAATTATAGATGCGTGATATAATGAGAATATGGTCAGGCTTCTAACAATTCGCATTCGGCTCGTTAAACCTGAAAAAAAAACATAACGGTAAAAAGTGAACTTGAGTGTTCAACGAAGACACGATCAATTCAGTCCATCTTTCACCGTACCTTAAAATTAATCTTAAATGTCAACGATTAAAGTTGTCAATACTCAGTATAGTAAACCTTACAGGGCCGGAATGATTTGAGCCATTTTTCATGTAACTTGGGTTAGGAATACATAAATACGTTACATAGATTATCAGAACACTCATACATACACTAGTGCACTGCTTCTTCCCAAGCAAAGCATGAACTTACGATCACTTCTTCTTACTTCTTTGCAACGATTTGTGTTCTGCATACACAAAACTTAAGGAAACATGTTAACTTTAGAAGGAACATAATGATCTTGGGGTAGGATTGCCATAAAGCCTCTGATTGATTGATTGACAGATTTGAAAGGTTTTTTTATGTATCTACGATGTAGTTTCGCTTAATTACTACTGTTTGAGTTTATTGCCTGATTCTGTATTCATTGCGCTTCATGTTTTTACGTTTTATGACTAACAAGACGAGAAAAGGCTTACGTTATAATTATTGATTTATTGAGTTGGCAATAGCATTTTCTTGTAATATTTAGTGAAAGAAAAAGACAATGTCTAAATAAGTTAATGGCATGATTCGTATTAAGAATAAAAACCTCAAATATATATGATGAAGACAAATACCCCTGTATCTGGATTGTTATGTAGATTTCGTTTCCTGATATTGATAAGACGCGATATCATGTTTAATGTGAATATGTGCGATTTACTTTTGATATTTGTCTTCAGATCTTGCTTTTTAGAGTTATGCGAAATGATAAACCGTTTGCATTCACGAAATAAACTCTATTCTGTCCTATTATCAGTTAGTTAAAGTTTGGACGAAACTTTTAAGATATTTTCGTGCAGCTAAAACGTCTTTCTTATCTTGAAAAAAGAATTCACTTTGCGGTTTTGCATAAAAATTTATCGAGTTCACTTGAGACCACTTATTATGGTCAGCCACTGATGTGTACTATAGGTGATGCCAAAGTGGGACAATTTTTGTGATTAATTGAGTTTACACTAGTGCAAAGACTGATGCATAGCTTTTACCATAACAGTTGCGATTTCCTTAAGATCGATTTTGCAAAAGTTCCATTAAGGCAACGAAAAGACAAAAAGTATTTTAAGCAATCACACTTTACCTATATTGTTTAACATAAGTAAAAAAAGCTAAACCCTAACATAAGCCATATAAAAAGCTGAACTCATTTCCGATTAAAAAAGATTGCGGGAAAATGACAATTGGTTCTGTTGTCGTAGTGACTCCATAAGTGTGTTATACATTTACTTTCTTGGTAAAAACATTGTGGGCTACACGCAAGTTATCCTCTGTAGATAAAAGAAAACTTTTTGGTGCTAACCGTGTTGACAAAGGATCAAACAAAATAGGAAAACGCAATTTGTTCGTAGCTATTATAACACCTCTATGTTTTAGAGGGCATCAGCTGCAACTTGTGAGAAAGTTCTATTTGATATCTTTTGATGACAGATGCAAAAACAGGGTTTACAATAATATTTACAAAGTATTCTGTGTTTCGTTTCGAAGAAAAAAATAAAATATTAACTGTCAGGGAAAAACTTATCATTACTGTAGATCATTTTTTACTGACGAGTTCCTTGTCTTTCATTCGGTTATATGCCTGTTGAGAAAGCACAAAGTTACTTTAATATTAAAGTGACGCGGCGAAGCGACGCGATTTCATTGTTTGTGACTCGCCTGAAACAGAATCAAACACATCGATGTGCTTATTGGGGCGTTTTTCGAAACTCACCTATAAAAGAAAAAAACATTTTATCAGACAAAAATCTTCTTGCAATTTCCTATTTTGTAACGACTGATGAATATTTTCTGCATTACCATTATTCTACACTTCCGCCGGTTACTCATACAGCATTCGGGGATAGATAGTTTAAATACACAAGTTTTGATTGTACCTGTTTGATCGGTGCCTCTATACTTTTATTTAGATTTAAATTTTCGACTCAATTTCGAAACTTTAGAAAACAAATAAAACAAAAGCAAACACAGGCTCTGAAATGTTTTTAATAAGGCTTTGGAGATGTCGTCTAGGCGTACCTCAAAAATCCTGCTGAGGTTTTAATTTGTGACACATTTTCTCCTTCTGTCTCGCTGCTAAACAGTTCAAACCGTAGGACTTCGTACTTGCTTCGTGCTTCTCAACAGGATGTCGTTTCTCTCAGGAAAAGGTTAATTTGGCCAAAGAATCAGATATATAAAACAGATCTCTAAGAGCAGGAGAATATTACCAGAAAAATTTACATATCGATAGACTCACCTTTAAATCCGACAAATGTATCAGTATTTATAGCAAACTCCACAAATCGGGTTTTCCAGTTTATAATTTACAGTTTAAGCTTGTACAGTACACGTCTTTCCTTTGGAATGGGTAAGATGTCAACAATACTGCTAACAGTGAGTATGTTTTCGACTTCAGTTTTTTAGAGCTCTTTTTCTCAGCCGAACTTCAAATTATTTTAAAAGAAAAAAAAAAGAAAAAATTGAAGAGGTTAAAAAGATTTCTTGTTGACTCATATTTTGTGTCATGGTGGCTTAATATGGCATATTTGGTTTAACTTTTAACACATCGGAAAATAATGGTTGTTTTGAATGATACTGTCCTAATCAAATGTGTGGTTCGACTGTTGTCCAGTTTTAAACTTCTATGCAATTGGATATAAAACTTAGATTTCATAATATACGTTTAATGATGGATTGGGAAGGATATAAAAGTTTCATAGTCATCGGTCTGAGTAGTAGCTCAAGCAACGACTTTGGCAGCGCGTGGGTTGGCAATTCCGGAGAATTCCAAATTCAGATGGAAATCGCAAACTAACAAGTCGAAGTATTCTGTTAAATTTTAATCAAGACATTGTTCGTTTTTATTGTAATCTAATTAAATTAGGTTGCACTAAAGAATTGTTTATATCTAATGCAGTTGATACGCAGGAGTGTTGATGAACTCGGACCTTCTGATACGTGCCAGTTGAGACAAATTTTTATCTTGGCCAATAAAAATTAAAAGTTAAAAATTGAAAGCTTTACAGATTGTTTACTATAGTGTTCCCAAACGCAAAGGGTCAACTAAACCAAGTTGGGGATTCTAACCCATGTATCAAAAGAATCGATCTAAACCTATACATGTGCAAAGATTTGCGTTTGAGAAATTATAAATATTTTAGCATGTTTAGCGGATTGCTGTAATAAGACAAGCAGCTTGGAAATGAGTTTCCCCTGAAAGGAATAAAATTACTTCCTCCTCGCCATTGTACAAGTAACACAAAAGACTTATGCATTTGCCGTGGGAATCTAAACATATGCTATGTCCATTCGTGGCTATGACCTATTGTTGATTGCCGGCTCGATAAAAGTGCATATTTGGAACCTAGTGACTTATTGAAGCTAATTTCTTTGACCACAGCCATTCACGAGGAGTTTGGATTACGCCTCTGCCTTTGTTTGCTTGTCTCATGTTATAGGCGGGATATAAGGCCGGAGGATTGGAACCCGACCGCAGAATATCCGGACGGCCATCAGAAACAGACCTTGGACCGTACGTCTTAACACAACTCAACCATGAATAAGCTAGTGTGCATTGCCCTGTTGGCCATATTTGTTGCCGTATGCTGTAAGTACAATCAGCTTTTTGATTATTTATCTTATCTTAGGTCTACCTTTTCGTATTTTGGAACATTTTTGATTTTCGTTATAAGGAAAGTGAATAATTCTTACCTTATATTTTCCTTAAGTGATTTTTAAATGCGTTCTATATGAAGCATGCCTTTAGTGGAGAAGTACGAGATTCGGTCTTTCCAATTATTTAACATGACATACTTTTGAAGTAGGCTGTTTTGATTTTTCAAATTTTGAGTTATTTCTTCTTCTTACGGTATTTCATTACAAAGTAAAAATACGTTTTTCTTGATTTCACCATTGGTACCTCCAATGGTAGCACCATTCTCTTGGCCAAAAGGAAGGAAGATCAGTATTTTAGAAAAAAAAATAGGTTAGGTATAAAAAGTAACAAAATCAGTTTTAGGTTAAAGGAAAATAAGTGCAACATGCAAACAAATAAACCATTACTAAATAGTTTTAAGCCGGTTCCTGTTTTTTTGTAATTTGTGAAAAACAGACTTTTGCATTGAAAAGGCAGTTTTGTTATGTTTTGAACGGATTGGCATGACTTTTCACCTTAACACAGCAATTTTCTCCGGAACGAAAATTAATAGTAAAATTGTGGTTTTACACTAAGCTTACGAGTGAATGTTGTGGCATTTTGTTTTCTATTTGTACATCTGAGAAATCTATTGCATGCCAAAACTCTTGTGCGGCCAAAATTAAATTTTTCAAACAGGAATTATAATATTGGGTTCGCAATGAGTGTCCTATTGGCTGTGGACCGAGTCTATAAAAATCTAATGTTTACTTTACATATTCTTTCACTTCCAGGTGCGTTTCCAAGTGAAGAGAGAAGTAAGTAATGACTTTCTTTTAATTTCAGTTGTTGATTGTACGATAGATATTGGTTTGTAATCAGTTGAGGTGTTGAAAAGGGTCAAACAAATTGATGAAATCTGGCAACACGTTTTAATCATGAATAAGACATGGCCGCCCTTTTCAAATCGGAGAAGGAAACCCTAATATTTCTTAGTACCTCACAAGGCTTTACTCTTGAAATAAGTTTCTTGTTTAAAAGTTCTTTACATTTTAAAATATTGCTATTTATTTATATCATATTTTAATTTGCTGTAATTCTATAACCTTATTTTTTCTCTTAGGATTTTTACGGCGGGAAAATGAAGAAGAAAGTTAGTACAAGTTTACTGTTGTTGCATTATGCGTATGAAAAGTAAACAAGATGCCTCCGATTCAAAGTAAAGGAACTTGGGTGAAATTTTTTTTGGAAGTTATAAAAAACTCAAATTGAACTGCGTCGAAACTTGAAAACGTCAGCGCTTCTGCAATGGTAAAATTATTATTGAGGTCAACTTTTATATGAGATCAAACAGGTTTTTATAGAATATATTATTTCATCGCTTTACAAAGTCTATTTTCCCGCTGCGAGCAACTCAAAAGAATCAGCCAGTCGAAAACCTGGCAGTAAAAGGACTCTTAAATATTAATATCAACTTTGTCTGCACCTTTCCTTCTTCGCGGTTTGAAACCATAAAGTTATTAAGGTTTCAAGATGCCGGCAAAACATCGTCTCTCATGCTCAGTATCGCATTTCCTTTTAAACAATAAGAAGAACGTAAACATATTGTTAGAAACTCGCATCTCGAAGACAACCCTTTTTTTCAACATGATCAGCAACTTCATTTTGTGCGTTTGTCATGAAAACAAAAATAAAATGCCTTCATTTGATTCCATTCACCAAGGACGCTAGTAGTAAAAGAACTTTTAGTTCTCATGTTTAAACTTCAGTCGTGGTTTTTGTCCCTCGCAATAAAACTCAGTAAAAGATCAGAAAATCAGCCAAATGGCTTACAAAAAACGTGCAAAACCTTTCTCTGTAAACAAACGCTTTAACAAAAATTTAAAGTAGAACAAGTTTATTTTAGGCAAGTTCGTTTTAAGTTTTAACGAACTCAACTCCGATTTTTTTTAATATTACTGTTTCATTCAGAAAAAAACTATTCTCCATTGAAAAGTTAGGTTTTTCATGGATCTAAGTCAGAGCTTAATATCGTTTCTTACTCGTTGCCATCATTTGGGCAAACCTAAACACCAGGATACCCATAACGGCACTTTTTTTTAACAACAAAAGCATATTACGTATGATAATCCATGTCACGTTTTTACAGCACTAAAGTATTACGAAAAACCAAACCTGTCTGTATTACACTAGCTCACAAACGGAACGACTAACTTGTTTCAGTGATATCATAAACACCCAGATACTACAAAACTATTATACGTTTACTTTTAAAATCTAAATCGAAGTTACATACAGAAACATAGGTTAGGTTTCTTAATAATTAAACGGGTTTTCCATAAGGCGAATTTTTCGCGTAAAGCGAGTTTTATCGCAGCGAAAAAGTAGAAACCGTTCGAACTCACTTTTTGTTGAAGAGAAAAGAGCCAGTGAAAACTATGTCGTCTGTTGGAATTAAACTTCGCACGTCTGTACTCGAAAAAAACTTACTTCGCGCGAAAAATTCGCCTAATGGAAAACCGGCTTTAAACCGTAAATACTTATGTGAAGGAAGCCAAATAGAAATGATAAGTACTGGGTAGGTCTGGCTAGTTCGAGACAGAATATCTCTATCTAGTCGAAAAGTAGGAAAATGATATATTTCAAGGTGTGTTTTATGCTTGAGGCAATTTTTTTACTTGATTGTTTTTTTAATGCCTGAGGCAAGCAAAATTAACGAAACTGTAACCGCTTAATCCTGCGATAGAAGTTATTTCATCCACAGCCTTTACAAACTGCCTGTATATAATGATTCGGTTTCAGGATCAAACCGTGAACTCGAAGAAGCAGAGAAAGAAATTGAAAAGCGTTAGTACATTCTATTAACCTTATTTCCAACGATGATGAAAATATATCTAGTCTTCCTTACATAAAGGGAGTTTCTTAAAACAACGGCCACCTTTAGAAAAAACATACTGTAACACATACTCCTAGTGACAAATACCATCATAGTTCAAGATCGTGTTTATCTCGAATAAGATTTTCAAAAGATTAGGAAGAACAGATTGAAAAAGACAGTTACGAACTGTGAGATTCCCATCAAAAATGTTGCCTAACGATTTATCCTAATTACATTTTAGTTCCTGCCAGAGAAATAATTGAAGAAAAAGAAGAAGAAAGTTAGTATCATAACATAATGGCTTACAGCATAGAATTGACCTCATTTCTCATTTTAGTTCAGTTCAAGCCGCAATTGTTATCAATTTGCGATAGTGAGTCCCTACACGATTTGGGTTTAGGGTATATCAGATAAGAATGGTCTGTAACTCGAATGCTGAACATTTCCTTCGTAATGTACTTAGTAACATAAACAAAATAAATTAAAATAAGATAGAATAAAGTAAAGTAAAGCAATGTAAAAGGTGTAAGCTATGTTAAGACAGGTATGCAATACAGAAACTTGCATTAAAGTTCACTAACGCTAGCCATATCTATATTTTAGCTTTACCTTCTCTAAGTACCTCATTACAATAGCAAGGTAATTATGCATCTCTGAGAAGCTTTTAGACGGTAAAAAAAAATTATACAAATTAAGCCTTGCAAAATTGTTTTCTAAAAAACTATAAAAATGATTCAATATTCATCTAAAACTGGTCACATCTTGTGTAAGGTTTGGAAGATTTCAGCTTTGTGTTTTAAATCTCATTTTAAATCCCGACGATGTGTTCACACACTATACATCCAGTTTTTTTGTCCTATTTCCGTATTTTTGGTTTTCAAAATGACACCTGAGTCTACAGATCCTTTGTAGTGAAAAATTGTTTTACAGTACTAAATGACGCGCCAACAGATATTTTTTATTAAAAAGCATTTTATACTTTTTTGTTTACATCCGTACATGTATTTTTTACTGCTGAGATTGTTTCCCTGTAGTTTGCGTAACACTTCACTCTTTTTGCTAATCGCTTGGCAAAACACTAACAACTAAGCTATATTAATCAAAACAACTACTGTGAAAGATTCTTTTATATCAAAAAGAATGATCAGGCTCGAATGCTTTAGAAGTACTATTTTCACTTAGTACCGTCTGCCTTTTTCTTCAATTTAGCTGAATGTGTAACGGGTTTTAAAAGATTTGCTTGTTTGTCTGCAGGTTCCATAAAACGAGAGCTAGAAAAACTTGAAAGTTAGTATATCATTAGTTTTGATTATTTTCCCCTTCAATTACATTTTTATTGCTTCAATACACTTCTATCGCACGGTATCGTTAATTCTCATACCACATGTTATTGTACCTTCAGAAATCCTCAAAAAAGTTACAAGAGAACTTGAGGAAGAGGAAAAAGAGGAAGAGAGTTAGTATTTTTTAAATATATTTATACCAACCTTTTCTGTCTGCTAGTTCAAACGAACCGAATTTGAGATCTTGTTCAAAGCTCATAATAGAAATATTGCAATAAGATTTATACCTGTCTTTAACACACCTACTTACTAATTTTTCAGGAGGATAGTCAATTTTTTTTATAAACGAATGTAAATATATTTCAACAAGTCATAATAAAGAAAGAAGACAGGACACGGACAACTGAATACTGGGAACTAACTTTCACAGTTGCAATTACGGTGAAGTTATACTGTAACAAAAATAAAGTGAAGTTTTTTTTTTTACAGCAAAGTTTAGAAGAGAAAAAGAAAGGGGAGAAGAAAAGGAGAAGGAAAAAGAAAGTTAGTATTTCTAAAAAAACTTGATCTTTAAGATAAATTGGAGCTTATATCAACAGTAGCCGATCTAAATTAGGTAGTGCTCGGCCAAGACATCCGAGTAGAATATGCAATTTGTCTGTTCTATGAAAATAATTCACAACCTTCTTGAAAAAAGATAAAAGATGTAACAAAACAGGCAAGTAAAAGAAAAACTCGGTGATCAAAAGTGCCAAAAGCACTGGGTTTTTTTTGGAAAGCTAGAACTCCTTATGCCTGTAGGAAATCAGATATAAGAGACGTACGTTTTTACTTCACAACCATGCAGATGATAAAGTTATTCACCGCGGCTTTCCTTTTCTTCAGGAAGTAAAAAACGAGAAAAGGAAGAGGAAATAAAAGAGGAAGAACGTTAGTACTTTGAAACTTATTTGAATTTTTACTCAATCTCATTTAGTGTTTTGCTGCAAGACATTATGAGAGATCTTGAAAGCAAAACATACCAGTCATTTTGCACCGGTGATCAAAAAAGTCAACTTGGTAGAGTAATTCAGTTATTCCTGTAATTTACAGACAATTTGAAAAGGGAAAAGGAAGAAGAGGAAGAAAAAGAAGAAGAAAGTTAGTATCATTGTCAGCAAATTAAATGCTTACCGCTATTCACATTTACTGAGACAGTCATATTATCGTAGCAATGGCTTTTGGGCACGATAATTTATTTTAGCTCTACTTACATGCATTTTTAAATCCTGTCGTTCTTTGGTCTGAGCTTACCCAATCTCGATGCCTTATCTTAAATTTCGTTTTATGCAGAACACACAAAAAAAGAAGAAATCGAAAAGGAGAAAGAAGAAGAAAGTTAGTATAAAATGTTTAGCGATGACATCAGTACTTTCCTTTGATGGTATTTTTTCGTGTCACTATGTTCGCATCAAACTTACTTCACTTTGTGCAAGAGAAAAAAATATGTTGATCTATTTTTCACTGAAAAACCAACAAACCAATAAACTAATTAACTAACTATCTAACTCTTAACTAATTAAATGATAAGTTAACTAATTGGTTGTATAATTAACTAACTCAACTATCCATTAACTAAATATATAGCTAATTGAGTTATTTTCGGTAATTGGAAGAAGACAAACTAATAAAATACAAAAACACTAATAACGACTGACAGCCAGTGAGTAAGTCAATAGGATAATAAATAACCAATTAATTTGTGGCTTTCCTACCTTATTATTCATTAACAATTTTGGAAATGTCTTCTTTTAATAACTTGCAAGAGAACAACAAACTTGCTTACTTACATTTCTCACGACTAAACTCTACGATAAAAAAAAAAAGAGGAAGAAGAAGAAAAAGAAAAAATTTGTTTTTCAGTTTATTCTTACCATTTTCAGTTCACTGTCCTTTGAACTGTTCAAAAACAAACCACAGTTTTCTTGCAAGTGAGTTAATACTTAACTAACCAGCAACTTTCTAACTATACAGATATAACTCACATAACTATAAACTACTATTCTAATCTCATTTAAAACGCTCTAATTCAGTAATTGAGCCATTAATGTTACCTCAGTTTTAGACTTGTCACGCGGTTTTATAACTGGCAAAAGACTAGCCTTATACTCACCTTACTAACAGCTTGATGTTTTTCTTTCAAAACAAAAAGTCAATGTTGAAATAAAGATTGTATGATTCTATAGGAAATAACAAAAGAGAAGAAAAGAAAGCTGAAGAAGAAGGAGAAAGTTAGTTGGCAGTTTATTCTACTTTTTTACGCTTTCCTTTGATCTGTCCATTTAAAGAGCAGCCGTTTCTTTGCAAGAGAATTAGTTAGTACTTTTTTAACCACCTAACCAGCGACTATTGAATTTACGTGATTAGTTAACTGATCATTATCTAAGCTAGCTGATTAGCAAACTAGTTAGCTCTCAAAAATGCACAGATTCGGTTCTAAAGATGCTCTAATTTAATCCAGTTCATATTTAAGCTACAGTGAAAAGGAAAACAAATTTGAAGTATTTACTTCCTATGGACTAAACAAGCTGGCATAGTTACCACAGTTCAAAACATGTCACCTTTTTGACTCGCAAAAATTAATACCAAACTGAACCTACTAACAGCTACACACCAATCAAGGTAGAAATTGAAAATTTATGGTTCTATATAGGAAATAACAAAAGAGAGGAAAAGAGTGAGGAAGAAGAAGAAGAAAAAGAAGAAGAAAGTTAGTTTTCAGTTTATTCTTACCATTATTTCGCTGTCATTTGAGCTGTTTATTATCAAATAGTCGTAACTTTGAAAGACTTAGTAATTAACTAACCAACCTACCAACGACTTCCAAACCATGCGGAACTTACGTAATTTCTTAACTAAACGATGCTAGCTGGTAAGTTCATTTACTAGGCAACTTTTCAAAACGCAGCAAATCCAGCTTTAAAGCGCTCTAACTTAACTCAGTGTTTGCTATGCTGTGAGAGAAAACGACTACAAAGTTAGAATATTTATTCGTTGAAGTTAGTAACTACAGTTTAAAATAACTTCGTTTTAAAATTTGAAAAAGAACAGTAACATACTTATCTTACTTATAGCTTATTCTATCTGTTTACCTTTAATATAAAATCAAGGTTGAAATTAAAGTTGTATAATTCTATAGGAATAAGAAAACGTGAAGAAAAGGAAGAGAAAGAAGAAGAAAAGGAAGAAGAAAGTTAGTTTGCAGTTTATTCTTGCCTTTTTCACTGTCATATGATCCTTTCATTTAACAAACGGCCGTTTTCTTGCAAGAATATTGAAATCAACAATTTTGTAACTATAATCGTATAGAACTTAGTTAATTACTTCTGTACTAATTAACTACTTAGCTCTCGCAAATTTTAAAACAGATACAGAGCAGCTTGTATTTAATGCAGTGCTTAATATAACTAGAAAAGGGTAAATAAGTTAATATTTTTACTCTCGCATGTTTAAGAAGTAAATTCAATGGTAATTATACTTTATTTCTTGCCTTCCAAAGTCAAAAGCAAACCAGAAAAAAAAAAAAGAAAAAGGTTTTCTCGGTTTTCCTGCCTAAACAATCGTACAGCGTTTCTTCATTCTGTTACTATCAAAAAAATACAGTATTAAAGTATTTTATGAATGAAATTTTTTTCAAAGGAAACAACAAACGAGAAGAAATCGAAAGGAGAGAAGAAGAAGAAGAAAAAGAAAGTTAGTTTTCTACTTTGTTTCAGAAACATTTTAATCTCACTTTTGTCATCTTTTGTCTTTGTAAAAGAGATCATTAAACATTATATAAACTGAATTGTTTTCTTAAGGGAACAATAAACGAGAAGAAATTGAAAGCAAAGAAGAAGAAAAAGAAAGTTAGTTTTCTACCTTTGTTTCAGAAACTTTATAATCTCACTTTTGTCATCTTTTGTCTCCGTAAATAAGTTCATTAAACATTTTATAAACTGAATTGTTTTCTTAAGGGAACAACAAACGAGAAGAAATTGAAAGCAAAGAAGAAGAAAAAGAAGAAAGTTAGTTTTCTGCTTTGTTTCAGAAACTTTATAATCTTGCTTTTGTCATCTTTTGTCTTCGTAAAAGAGTTCATTAAACATTTTATAAACTGAATTGTTTTCTTAAGGGAACAACAAACGAGAAGAAAATGAAAGCAAAGAAGAAGAAGAAGAAAAAGAAGAAAGTTAGTTCCTATTTTGTGACAAAATCACTTACATCTTGTTTTTCATCTTTTGTTTTCGCGAAAAAACTGATTTAGAGTTTTGTAAACTGAATTGTTTTTTGAAGGTAACAAGAAACGAGAAGAAATCAAAAGCGAAGAAGAAGAGAAAGAAGAAAGTTAGTTTTCGCTTTTGTTACAGAAACACTTAAATCGTGCTTTGATTTCATTTTGTTTTCGTAAAAGAGCTCATTAAAAACCTTACAAACTGAATTGTTTTTCGAAGGTAACAGCAAACGAGAAGAGATTGAAAGCAAAGAAGAAGAAAAAGAAGAAGAAAGTTAGTTTTCTATTTTGTTATAGAAAAACATGATCTTTTTTATACTAAAGAATTAAAAAAACACATATAAATAGATTTGTTTGCCAAAGACAGTAACAAACAAGAAAAAATATCAAACAAGGAGAAACAGATGACAAAACCTATTTTTTGATGAAACGGACAAACTAATAATAGTTGCACGTTTTAAAAACTCAAGTTTTTATGAGAATTTTAGAAAATAATCATTAATAATCATAAATCACAAAAAGAAACTTAATTTTTAACTGTCTTTGTAGGAACGAACAAAAGAGAAGAGGTAGAAAACAAAAAAGAAGGGGAGGAAAGACGTTAGTATTGTTACATTAAGATTAATGTCTTTTCTCTCTTTACTCAGAAATATAGAGCAAATCTTCGACGTTCTATTCCATTTCATAGAGGCACTGGAACCCACTTTCGTAGATTTCATCGAGAGACTAGAATTTTTTATAGTATGCCTTGGTATTGATAAAACAGTAGATGCCGACAAGAGGGTGAAAAGAACATTAAATATAAAACCTCGACAAGACAGAACCTGTATCTGTTGTTTTAAATTTATCAAACTCCAAAATCGAAAATCTTAGAGATTAAAGAAAATGTTTTCCATAAAAAGAAATTACTAAATTTATATAAAAAGGCTGCTTTGCAAGGCTTTTTATAACTGCAAGAAGGAAGAAAGAGAAATTATAGAAAAAAAAGGAAGAAATAAGTTCATTGATATCTCATCTAGAAAAATTTTAAGACCCTTTCTTTTTCGATTGTAGATATATAGTTTAATTAGATGAATTGAATGTATTTTGTAGGGAACAGGAAAAGAGAGGAAGTAAAACTAGCGGAAGAAAAGGAGGGCGAACGTTAGTATTATTGTTAGTATGTTCTGTCTTCACTGGACTAACTCGGCTAATCAACTGAGAGAAAAGAAAGTGACTTATTTTGCTCTTCATGATTTGTAGCTGAACAGAAAACTTTTGATGTTAGCAACTGCCAAAACACATTAAGGATTAAACACAGTTTGTATTGCAGTGCGAAGCTGGGGATTTTAAGAGTTTGTTTCGGGCTGGTGCTAATCATATATAGGTTATTTTCTAACAGCTTACGTTCTTTAAAGAGACAACAAATTATGACACGTTGTTCTGGTGAAATGACCATATTTGGCTGGAGCTGCGCAGCTCTGTATAAACAGGAGACTTCGTTTCGGTCCTTTTTGAAATGAGTTCTTTTTGGACACTAAACCAAAATACATATGCTTTGATGTTGTCTTTTAATTTCGAAAAATTGGTCTAAAAATCCTAAAACATTTTTTTTCAAAAACGGCAAACCAGCCTTTTGTTAAAAAAACAACATATAATTATACAATTTTTTCCAGGTGCAGAAAAACGAGAAGAATTAGAAAAAGAAAAAGAAAAAGAGGAAGAAAGTTAGTATTCTTTTTTCAAAGTAAAACACGTTCAAAATTTATGGATGTTTAAATGGCGCCATTTGCTTGCTTGACTTATAAAATGGAACTGTTTTCCAGAACTCAACAAACGCGAAGAAATTGAGAAAGAAGAGGAAAAAGAGAAGAGTTAGTATTCATTCAGTCAATTATCGTCAGTGTTAGTTAATGAACATCTAAGCTTGTACCTTTACTGGCTTCATAACTGAAGCAGAGAGATTGAAAGTAAACAATGGAATGTTGATAGTGTGAAAAATTGGGTTTACCCAATTGTCTTTTTTAACTAAAACTATTTTCCCCATCTTTATAGTTGTATTCTGTACTTACTTGAAACACTGCAATTAATTAGGAAGATACAGAAATTATTTTTTGCGTTTTAGTTTTGCTATTCATAACGAATAATAGCATATTTTGCTAAAGTAAGTTCTACAAGAGTTATAAGTTCTTGCAGCTCTTGCCATGCGTTCATTCTACTATATGCAAGATATCATAAGAACCAACATTTTCTTTTCAGAATCAGAAAAACGAGAGGAATTACGAAAAGAAAACGGGGAAGAAGAAAGTTAGTAAGAGTCTGAAAATAAGATTCATAAGCATTTGTAATTTCCAGTTTCAAAACTCATCAGTTTATCTTAAAGTAATAAAATTATTGTTTTCCAGAGCTCAACAAACGGGAAAAAATAGAAAAAGAGGAAGAAAGAGAAAAGAGTTAGTATTCACTAATGATTATACATAAAATTCTTTTGAAAACCATTGATATACTAAGAAAATAAAAATTAAACGGATAGTGTTCTTTTTAGAAGAGATATTGCATGCTTTTCTCTTCTAACCCAAGTTTAAACCAACATCTTCACACAGCAATCCTTAAGAGATGGGCACTAGACGAAGTGGAAAAGGAAAAAGAAAGTTAGTTAATGTTTGTTTCCTCAGTTTTTAACAAGTGCTTACGTGAAAACACAAACAATACCCATTATAACCAAAGCACCAATAAAGCATAAACTGCAAAACTAACGATGACAAACTAGCACACCATGAGTTGTTCGGATATTTTTGTTCTTAATTCCATAATCACACTTAGTAGTATTTATCGATAGATAGTTCCACAAAATGGAGAACACTTTAATGAATAAATAAAGAAGACAAGTTGACACCTAAGTTTGACCAGCTTAAGAACTTCTTTACTCTTCAACATTAGTTTCTTTCATTATCGCGGCGCATATGCACTTTGACTAAACTTCCAGTTGGTATGATCTGAAAGATTTATTCATCAACAAGTAGCTGCTTCACACACTTGATGATAAAACGCTGTTATCGCGATTTGATTTTAAAGGGATCTACAACAACGTCAAATTGTGTGTTTGCAGTTTTTATCATGCCACTTAATGCAACGAAGATCGACCAGACTGTCAAATGGCAGTAGCTCAGTCGTTCGGAGAACGTTCTCATTAACCAACACTTTCCTTCACCAGCACTAACTAGTTATGTTTCATTCACAGCACTGTCACGCATGAGAAACTTCTTGCACAAGAACTATCACACAAAGAAATTTTTGAGAGGTTACTCAGATACTAATGCTTTGAATTCTTTTGCAGAAGAGGCTCGCGAACTGAGAAGAGGTTGGTGTTCATTTAATGTACATTCGCCGTACTTTTCTGCTGAATACGATGAAACAAAACCACAGAAGCTACAATAAAATTAAATTCCTAAGTAAATTGCTCAAATCGTTGGATACAATGCCAGAGACAAGTATAAAGGCAATTTTTTTAAATTTTTTTACACATCACGTGTTTCCCCCCTCTCATCCAATTTCCATCCCGTCAATCTGTATTCTCTTTATCCGTTCGTTTTCATTTCCGCACTGACAACAGCTCATGCAAAGCTTTCTTTTCAAAGAAAATTTTTGTGATATAAAGTGCGCCATGCAGTGACTCTAGAAAGAATTTACTATCTTGTGACCGTAAAATAAAGACATAATTCTGTAGGAAAACGTGAAGTGCTCATGTGATTAATCAGTTATAACTTTTAATATTTATCCACTTGACATCTAAACAGAACCTTGGTTCTCTAATTTTCAGAATTCCGGCTGAGTAAACGGAACCCCTGTAGCCCTGTTGTCGCTGCCGCTCTTTCAAAGTACCACATCGCAAATACTGCTTCAATTCATTGTGGAGGAAATGCAAAGAGATGTAAGTGCTGAACATGTAACTAATTTTGCATGTCTGTGGGATTTATTTTGTACTTTCTTCTATACGTAGATTTCATCGTGCTAAATGCAAAGTATAGGAACTGACTCAAACTGTGTTCAAATTTTTCAGGGGAATCGGCTTTCGAAAAAGGATTGGAGGAAAGAGGTTTGCTAATAAGAAATATATCGTTTTATTGTTTCAGTTGGTTTCCTACCTGTTTTTCTGTTTACTCTCCATCTCTCTGTCTGTCTATCCCTTTGTTGGTTTGTCTGTCGGTCTACTTGCCCGCCATCTGCCTGTCCACCTGTCTGTCTGTTTGTTTGTCTTTCTTTATGTCTGTCTGTCTGTCTGTCCGTCCTTTCTGTCTGTCTGTCTGTCTATCTGTCTGTCCGTCATACTTGTCTGCTTGACCATTTATTATTGTTTTTTAATAAACTGTTTTTTTATTAATAAACACCTAACCAACTTTAGTCATTTAATGTTCTGTTCATCCTACAAAAGCACGTACTATTTTGCAATTTTACAAGTTCTTTTTATCGTTCAGTAAAACTAAACATTAACGTTAACAGTTTCTTTGGAAAACACACACACTTTAACTTGTTAAGAAACGTCTTGTACTCCGTAATGTTCTTTTCCTTGGAAACGAAATCAGCCAGGTCTTAGAACCATAGAAGAGTAGAGAGTGTATTTAAAAAAAAATGAAAAGGCAAATAGGAACTGAAGTTTTTATACCTGCACAAGTTATGTTCTTTTCTCCCTGCCTATACTAGCGTTTGTTCAGTGATTGTGCTCCCGTGGTGCCGGAGTGGCTCTTCCTAAAATGGTCTGCGATTGGTGCGTGTAGATAAGCCACAACCAATAGGTGTTTAGGTGTCCGCTAATGTTTACTTACTGATTTACATTTAATTTACCAATTGTCAATCGGTTGAGCTGTATAATTCTTTTCAAAGAACAATGAAATCTTTCAAAACTATAACGCAGAAAAGCTTAATAGTTACAGTATTTATACAAGTCAGTCATTTCTCACTATTATAACATTAATGTTGTTTTATTTAAACTTCTATTTATAAAGTACCTGTTCTCTCCTCAGAAAAGGAACACGCTCGCCGTAACTACGGTAAGTAGTTGTTGTATTGCTAACTTTCTTCAATCAAAACTCGATCCCGTTATTGTCCAATGAACTCAAATTGCAATGAGCGAGACAGAAACAGAGAGGGTAAGTTAAAAGGCATGTTTGTAAAATTTGTGTTTGAAAGGGCTCGGGCAATGATACTAAAGCATATTACTAACATCAGAGGATCGCGCCAGCCCTTTTTATAGAAATAAAGGTGCACATAATTCTAAATTATATTGTACAGCCGTCGACCTACTTTTATGAAATAGTTGTTATTTTTGTAAACCCCGTATTACTAAAGCTAATTGGGCTTTATGCTATGACGCTTTTAAAAGAGAAAGGAATTGAAGACAAGGAAAAACTACATTAAGTCACTCAAAGTCCATTTTGAAAAGAATAGAAAATATTACATAATATATATGTTGTATGTATATGTGCATCTCTATAAAAAGGGAAAATCTTCAATTTGATGTAACATCACAAAAAATCTTCTTTTCATAATTTAAAGTTAGTTTAATTTCTTTGAGCTAGAGATCGTCATTAGCATGTAACACGGACGATGGATGTAGATTTAATTACTATTATTTTTAATATGTTCTTGTTTTTGCTTTTCCTTGCTAAGCTCGTGCATTTGGTGCTTGCTGCAGCCCGGATTGTGATTGGCTGTTGGACTACCTCGAGATCGACTCAACTGTTGTAAAATGCCTGGACAAGAAATAGATTCCTTTCCACTGCAGAACTGCATAACACCCAGAAAACATAGCATGTCTTACTCGAATCGCGGCAATGTAAATGCAATAGATATAGATTTAGTTAACGACCTGACCATTCTGTGTACAAAGTTCATCAGCAAATAAACAGGAAATGTCCTCATACAAATACAAACTGTTCCTCACTTTTTAACCATGTGTCAGTGCTACGACTAAGAGGCATACTCTGAGAGCCAAATTTGCTGTGGATTTATGCGGTGCTGTCAGCTTGAAAATCATGACAACTTAAGCGAATTTGCGCAACATAAGGCAACTTTGGGCAGCTTAAGAAAACTTTCGGTATCTTAATAAAACCTTGCGCGACTTGAGACAACATTAAATATTTGTCTCGATTAAGGGGATTTGAAAGGGAATTTAACGCAACAAGTACTGTTCAAAAGTGAGCGACTCCCATTTCTGGGATAGCATACCTACTAGTATTCTTCTAATAAATGTTAACTCCATAAATAAATTTTAATTTTACCTTAAACCCAAAAAAACCTAAAAATTCCTTCAAAACTAACAAACAGTTCCCCATCAGTTATCGTCCCAAGTGATTATCTCAAAAAGTTCTTGACATTTTTGAATCTTTATTGACTACGGTAATGTGCCACTTTTATCCAAAGCTTTCATTTTTATAAGTATTAGTAATAATAATTGTCTTTATTGACACTTTGAAAACTATAGCGTTTACATTAGTGACAATGAGTCCAATAAGTTCATATCAACAACATGCATAATAACAATGTATATATCAGACGAACTTTGGATGTAGCTAATATGAAACTTCTATATTGGTGATTATAATGTCAGGGTCATAACGAGGTATATTTTAATAGCTTTTATCCCGTTGTGTAAGATAAATTTATGATCCCTGATCCCAAAAGTTTCAAAAAATTGATCCCTTATTCCAAAAGATTTCGAGAAATTGACCTCGTGTTTCTTAGTTCTCTTCTGATCACTGATCCCAGACCTCTGATCCCTGACTCCAGCCCTCTGATCCCTGATCCCAGCCCTCTGATCCCTGATCTCACCCGCTTGATCCCTGATCCCAGCCCTCTGATCCCTTGATCCCTGATCCCAGCCCTCTGATCCACTTAACTGGTGCAACTGAGAGCTGCAAAGCTGCCTGGTAATTGCTCTCATTAGCTGCCAGTGCCCTTTTCTTGTCTATTTCAAGGGCACAGTAGTGAAAGAGCCCAGACTGGGCACCAAGAAAATTGGAAACTATGATGCCAATGACTTTAACAACTTTAGAAATTTGTTTATTTGAAAGACTTGCTAGCCGCGTACAGGCCTAAACTGTCTTATCATTTTTTTCCAAAGTGGTTAAGACAGTCATCAGCGATGAATTGAGAAAAAAACCCAGTCAAACTAGCATTTGAGTTGGCATAGATATCGAGTTTGCAGTGTACTTGTACAAAACACCATATCAAAGATACAGTGTAAGACAAATCTTTTAGGTCCAATGATGCCATGAAATAGCTGATGTCGAGGGTTACGGATTATAATCATTGTCCGACGTGTCGCTTATGCTACCATTGTGCAAAGAAATGCCATCTGAATCGCTGCCCGTTTTCAACACAGTATCTTCGCTAAAACCTGATACGCCTGTCAGCAAGCCTTTTATATCTGAACAAACTGTAAAGCGTACTTCAAACTAAAGACAAAGCATTTGCCTTCGTTTTGGAAGTCGCTTTCATTGACAAAACTTACCCCAACGCCCTCCGACATTTACTCACTATCTAACCACATCGAGGAACACCCTTTATGCGGACGTATCGGAAAACCCCCTTCCCTTCGAGAGCAAATCTATAAATATTGACGTATCCCAAAGTGTGGACTCGGGGTGTCCATCTCTGTCCTCTCACTTTCTTATAATTATAGCACTACTTCTAAGTAAAGATGTATTTGCCTATATATTTACAAAAATTTTAACATCATTTCGAATCAGCTAACTGTTTATTTACACTTTTTTGTTCTGTCAGCAATAAAAGCTCGTGAAATAAAATTTAGTTTTGTAAATGGGTTTCGTATTTTTTGAAATACAAAAAGACTAGTGAGAACTCGTATTCTAACACTATGTTCGTAAGCCATTTGAAAGTCTATTTAATACAAAACCAGACGGTATTCGTTATCAAGAGATCACACGGAAACGAGTGTAAACTCAAAATGAATACCCAAAACCATTACTGCTTTAGTTACTCTCTATTTTTCTTTAAGAAGTTGTATTGTTTTGGTGGAGACTCTACATTTGTCGCTTTTCATGTCAGAGGTGTTCTTAAAACTGCCGCGTTCACGCTTAACATGTTCAATTAAACTGACACTTCCAAGTTGTTAGTTCTTATAACTAGTAAGCAAAAAAATCTTTAGGACTGAACCCAGCTTTGATAGCATTTTTTTAAAAATGTTTGCCATAAATTTTGAGCCGAAAATTTGGTTAAACAACATTAAAACATGTTTAAACGTTGATTTGAATAGAGTTGGTGTGAATTCGTTTTCGAATTCATTTTGTAGTATAGTTAATATATTATCCAATTTAAATTACCAGTAATTTGATGCACTTTTAATAAATGGTTTATTTATTAATAGCCGCTTGAAGTTGTGTTTTTTTTCCTTGAAGTGGGTGAAAAGAGCAAAATTATAAATTTCATACTGTTAAGAGGTAATTTGTTGGCACAAAGCCAACTGTGGGCTTCAACTATATTTGGGAATTTGTGTTAGATTTTTGTATGCCCATCCCCCTTTTTGAAATGTTTTTTTTAAAAAGCAAAATCTACGAACAAAAAGTAGTAGTAAACGAGTATGAAATTTGTCTCAAAACAATCAAAATGTGATGAAAAACTAAAATATTTGAAATTGCTCATTACGCTGTTAGGTTGTGGTAAAAGACAACTAATAACTTCTGTCTAGACTAGAGATGCAAATGAAGATGCAAAAGTAAAAAAAAAACTGAACAATAGACCAGTTTCGTATTCCCAGTTGCCACTGATTACAATGACTACAGACTCCCTTTTACAGCACGAGCCTCGACCTGACGTTAAATATTCTGGTCTATTGGATGTGAGCAGAGAGACACAAGAACAATGCTTTACTCTGCTTTACTCTGTATCTGCGTCCACCTGTTTTCTTTACATTTTCGCCTGCGTTTGCGTGTATAAAGTGACAGGCCTTAAGTGAGAGTGACTGTCACGTACATTTTTCAAGTTTGACAAAAGTAACTGCCCAGCGACCGTTTCGCAGCAGCATCCAGTTAACATCAAAATTTAAAATTTTGATATTGACGTCATTCATGTTACCATACAGCCGCAGCCTTAGAATTGCTGCGCAGTTCTATATGTAGCAGTAGTATTAGATACCTTTATTTTCATAGGGTTACTCGATCAGTTTTCATACAAAAACGCTATCCCGCACCAGGGGCCTACCCTAAAAAACACAAATTTGTAGGTAAGCGGTTAACCCTCGGAAGTCCAAGCTATTTACTGCTACAAGTTAGCCCAAGGGGGGGGGGTCATTTGGACCCCCACCCCATAAATTTTCGAAACGGTTGCACATAAAAGATCAGGCTTTTGCACGGAAGTAGCTTTTGGTTTGCTAATTACTTTCCATTACAACAATCAAGTTTTAATTAAGAGCTGTTGCTATGGCAACA